>ML100021.1:39078-67709 GCA_003697995.1 Taxidea taxus jeffersonii
TTTTTTTTTAATTTGGTCAACAGTTTTTTTCTGTGATATCTCTAATCAGATTTTGGTGTTAAAATTATTCTAGTTATTTAAAAAAAAATTGGGGAGCTTTTACCCTTTCTGTATGGTCTGGAAAAACATGTAAATGGATTTAGAGCCACCTATCCTTCAAAAGTTACTTAGAGGGCGCCTGGGTGGCTCAGTGGGTTAAAGCCTCTGCCTTCGGCTCAGGTCATGACCCCAGGGTCCTGGGATCGAGCCCCACATCGGGCTCTCTGCTCTCTCTCTCTCTGCCTACTTGTGATCTCTGTCAAATACATAAAAATATATTTTTTTAAAGTTACTTAGAATTCAGCTGTGAAGCCACATAAACATGATGGCTCCCACAATCATAGATCCTTAATCACTATTTTCAGTCTCAGCTTTGATAACTGCACTAAATAAGTTTTCTATTTTTTAATCAACTTTGGTATATTTTCCTACGAAATCACCCCTTCCTTTAGATCTTAAAGTCATTTGTCCCAAAAGTCATGTACTGATGACGTATAACGTATTTTTTTTTTTTTACTTTTGTCATACAGTACAAAGTGCAGGAGTACAGTTCGAAGAAGTCCAACATAGACTCCAGTAGCCACTTTAACAAGGGTACAGAATTTTCCATCAACAACTCTGAAAAATTCCCTCATGGTATCCCTTTATACTCATACTCCACCCCAATCATAAGCCCTAGCAACCACTGACTTATTCTCTATCCCTATAATTTCATTTTTCAGAATATCACATAAATGCAATCATACAGCAGGTAGCCTTTGAGACTGCCTTCTTCCACTTAGCCTTCGAAATTCTTACAAGTTGCCTATATCCAAAGTTCATTCCTTTTTATTGTTGAGCATTTCTCCACTGTATGGGTGTCTTACAGTTTGATAATCTACTCACCTATGGAAGGAATTCGGGTTGTTTCCATTTTATGGCAATTATGATAAAGCTGCTATAAACATATGCATACAAGGTTGTGTGAAATTATGTTCATTTCTCTACGGCAGGTAACAAGAAACTGCTAAGTCCCAGTTTCCTTTTTCTTTTTTTTAAGGAAGCAGGCTCCCCGCTGAGCAGAGAGCCCAATGCGGGGCTCGATCCCAGGACCCTGAGATCACTGAGCCCCACAAGGCGCCCCTAAGTCCCAGTTTTCTAAAGTGACTTCATCACTGTGCATTTCCACCAGCATTTTGTGAGTTCCAGTTCCATGCTCATTTTCTTAATAGGTAGTGATGTTCACCATCTTTTCATGTGCTTATTTGCTATCCATATACTTGAAGTATATGTTCATGTCTTTTGCCTGTTTCTTAATCGGGTTGTTGGCTTTTTTGTTGAGTTTTAAGAGTTCTTTATCTATTCTTGATACAAGTCTATAGTCAGATATGTGACTTGCAAATATTTTCACCCATTCTGTAACTAGTCTTTTTATTCTCTTAAAAGTTTCTTTCATGGGGCGCCAGGGTGGCTCAGTCAGTTAAGCGTCTGCCTTCGCCTCAGGTCATGGCTCGGGTCATGGGCCCCGCATTGGGCTCCTTGATCACTGGGGAACCTGCTTCTCTCTCTGCCTGCTGCTTCCCCTGCTTGTGCTCTCTCTCTCCCTCTGTCTGACAAATAAACAAAATCCTTAAAAAAAATAAAATTAAAAATAAAACAAATTTCACTCAGCAAAGTTTTTAATTTTGATGAAGTCTCATTTATCAAGTTTTCTTTTATGGAAAATACTTTTGGTTCTATGTGTAAGTTGTTGGCAAGCCCAACATAGAGATTTTCTCCTCTCTTTAACTCTAAAACTTTCATAGTTTTGTTTTCTATTTGAACCTATGATCTTATCTTTATATGAAGTTTGATATAAGGTTAGATTGACATTATTCTGTATATGCTAGTCTAGTTGTCTAACACCGTTTGTTGAAAATGCCATCCTTCCTTCACTGTACAGCTTTTTCAGTTTTGTCTGATCTAAGTGTTTCAATTATTGAAATAGCACACAAATGTACTCTCAACTTGCCTCTCTTCTCTACTTTTCATCTCTCCAGATTTGCCTCTTCTGGATATTTTGTACCATATGTGGCTTAGCAAGTATTCAGGGTTCACCATGGTACAGCATTTATCAGTCCAACATATGGGCTGTTTCCATGTTTTGGCTATTATAAAAAAATGCTGTTATCAGCATTCAAGTACAAGTTTTTCTTTGAACACTTGTTTTCAATTGTTTTTGGTGTTACCTAAGGGTACCACTGCTAGGTCATATGTTAATTTTATATATAAATTACTGAGGAATCACCAAACTTTTCCACAGCAACTGAGGCAATGTCTATTCCCACCTGCCATGAGTCAAGGTTCCACTGTCTCCACAGCCTCAGCAACATATTATTTTCCTTTAAAAAAATTATACTTATCCTACTGGGTGGGAAGTGGTATGCAATCATTAGTGGTTTTATTTGCATTTCCCTAAAGACTAATGATGTACAGCAGCTTTTTATGTGTTTACTGGCCATTTATATACATTCCTTGGAGAAATGTCTACTCAAGTCCTTTGCCCATTTTTAAAAATTGAGATACAATTCATATAAAATTAACCCTTTTAAAGTGAACAATTCAGTAGCACTTCGTACATTCATGATGTTGGGGGACCACAACACCTAACTAGTTCTAAAACATTTTTATCACCCCAAAATAAAACACCATATTCATTAAGCAGCTGCTCCCCCATTCTCCCCTCTCTTCAACCCATTGCCAACCACCAATTTGCTGTCTCTATGGATTTAGCTATTCTAAATACTTCATATAATGAAATCATATAATATGTGACTTTTCGTGTTTGGCTTCACTTAGTGTAATTCCTCCATGTTGTAGCAGGTTTCAACATTTCATTCCTTTTCTCTCAATGAGTAATATTCTATTCAAAGGATATAGCTGATCTTAAACAACATGGGTTTAAACTATATGAGTCCACTTACACAGATTTCTTCTTATAAATACACAATAGTATTATAAATGTATTTTTCTTTCTTATTTTATTAACACTTTCTTTTCCATATTAGAAGAATACAGTGCATAATACATATATAAAATATGTGTTAATTGACTATGTTATCAGTAAGGTTTCTGGTCAACAGTAAGCTATTAGTGGTTAAGATTTGGGGAAATCAAAAGTTATATGTGTATTTTTTACTGAGGGTTGGCACCCCAGCCCCCGTGTTGTTCAAGGGTCAACTGTACTACATTTAGCTCATCTATTCATCAGTTGGTGAACATTTGGGTTGCTTCCATCTTTTGACTATAGTGAATACTGCTGCTATGAATATTCACATACAAGTATTTGAGTACATGTTTTTAATTCTTTTGGATATATACCTAGGAATACAATTACTAGATCATAAGATAATTCTAACTTTTTGGAAGAACCACCAAACTGTTTTCCACAATGACACCATTTTATAATCCCACCAGCAACATCTAAAAAGTTTCCAATTTCTCCACATCTTTACCAACTTGCTATTTTCCATTTTGAAAATTATGTTCAACTTATCAAATGTGAGGGGGCATCTCATTTTAGCTATGATTTGCATTTTCCAAATGGCGGATGAATATTTTTTCATGTACTTATTGACCATTTGTACATCTTCTTTAGAAAGATCTATTCAAATTCTTTGCCCATTTTTAAATAGAGTATTTTTTGTCATTTTGCTGTTGAATTTTGAGAGTACCTTATATATTCTGAATACTAGAGCCATAGTAGCTATCTGACTGGCAAATATTTTCTCCTATTCTGTAGCCTGTCCTTTCACTTTCTGGATAATGTCTTTTGAGGCACAAGAGTTCTTAATTTTTTAAAGTCCACTTTATGTTGTTATTCATGCTTTTCATGTCATATCTAAGATTCCATCTAAAATCCAGTGTCGGGGGTGTCTGAGTGGCTCAGCTGGTTAAGCATCCAACTCTTGATCTCAGATTAGGTCTTAATTTCAGGGTCCTGAGTTCAAACCATGTATTGGGCTCCACACTGGGTGTGGAGCCTATTAAAAAATAAATTAATTAAAATCAAAAATAAAAAATCCAATGTCATGATTATCCCTATGTTTTCTTCTCGGTGTTTTCTGGCTTCAGCTCTTCTATTTAGGTCATTGACCTATTTTGAGTTAACTTTTGTTTATAATAGATGTGGATATCCAGTTGTCCCAGCAACACTTGAAACAGACTATTCTCTCCTCACTGAATGACACTGGTACCCTTGTTGAAAATCAAATGGCCATAACCATACAGGTTTACATCTGGATTCTATATTCTATTCTACTGGTTTATAATCCATACTTATGCCAGATCCACAGTTTTGGTTGCTAAAGCTTTGTACCAAGTTTTGAAATCCGGAAGTATAATTCCTCCAACTTTGTTCTTTTTCATTATTATTTTGGCTATCCAAGGCACCTTGCAATTTCATATAAATTTTAGGATCATCTTTTCCATTTCTGTAAGAAGGGCCATTAGAATTTTATTTTTTTAAGATTTTATTTATTTATTTGTAAGACGGAGGGAGCACACAAGCAGGGGGAGCACAAGAGGGAGAAGCAGGCTCCCCACTGAGCAAGGAGTCCGACGCGAGGCTTGATCTCAGGACCCAGGGATCATGCACTAGGCCAAAGGCAGACATCCAACTGACTGAGCCACCCAGGCACCCCATAAAGGGGCATTAGAATTTTAAGAGGGATTGTATTGAATCTGGAGATCTCTTTAGGATGTATTCTCAACTTAATGATACTGAATCTTCTGATCCATGAATATGGGATGTCTCCTAATTTATTTAGTTTTTCTTTAATTTCTTTCAGCAGCATATTCTATTTTTAACTTTGTAAGTCTTTCCCATACTTGGTTAAATTTTTTTCCTGGGTATTTCATTATTTCATTATTATGAATCCTACTGTAAATGAACTATTTTCTTAATTTCCGTTTTGGATTGTTCCTTGCTGGTATGTAGAAACATACTGATTTTTGAATATTGACTTTGAGCACTACAGCTTTGCTGAATTTATTAGCTCTAATAGCTTTTGGGGACTTCTTTGGGACTTTCTATATAAACAGGATCATATCATCTTCAAATACAGATAGTTTTACTTCTTACATTCCAACTTGGATGCCTTTTATTTGTTTTCTTAACTAATTGTCTTGGCTAGAACTACTAGTACAATGTTGAATAGCAGTGGTGAAAATGGGCATCCTTGTCTTGTTCTGGATCTTAGAAAGTTTTCACTCTTTCACCACTAAGTAAAATGTTAGTTGGGGGTTCTCATAAATGTCCATAAATGTTGAGGAAGGCCCTCTAAATTCCTAGTTTTTTGAGTGCTTTTATCATGAAACTGTGTTGGAATTTGTCAAATGCTTTTTGTGCATCAATTAAGATAATCATGTGGGTATTTTCCTTCATATTATGTTAAAGATTTTATCTTAAAACTTGCTTGTATATCTGGGATAAATACCACTTGGTCATGGCATATAATCCTTTTACTATGTTCTTGTATTGTTTGCTAGGGCTTTACTGAAAATTTTTGTATCTGTATTCATAAGGAATAGTGCCTTGTAATTTTTTTCTTCTACTTTTTTGTGATATTATTGTCTGGCTTTGGTATCAGGATAATGTTGGATTCAAAGAATGAATTATAAGTATTCCCTCCTCTTCTATGTTTTGGAAGAATCTGAGAAGGATTATTGTTAATTCTTCTTTTAGTGTGTGTCAGAATTAATCAGTGTAGTCATCTGGTTTTAGAATTTTCTTTATCAGGAGGTTTTTTTTTTACT
Organism: Taxidea taxus jeffersonii; assembly: GCA_003697995.1. Classification (NCBI taxonomy): domain Eukaryota; kingdom Metazoa; phylum Chordata; class Mammalia; order Carnivora; family Mustelidae; genus Taxidea; species Taxidea taxus. The sequence goes on from ML100021.1 coordinate 44,893, forward strand.
ACTGATTCAATCTATTTTTATAGGTTTGTTCTAGTTTTCTTTCCTTTTGAACCAGTTTTGGCAATTTGTGTATTTCTAGGAATTTTTCCATTTCATTTAGGTTATCTAATGTGTTGGCATGCAATTGTTCAGTTTCACCTTATAATCCTTTTATTTCTGGAAGGCCAGTGGTAGTGTCCCTACTTTTATTTCAAATTTTAGTTATTTGTGTCTTCTCTCATTTTTGTCATTCTAACTAAAGATATGTCAATTTTGTTGACCTCTTCCAAGAACTAACTTTTCATGTATTTAATTCTATTGGTTTTCTTTCAAAAAAAAATATTTTATTTGCGAGAGAGTGAGTGAGAGAGCACACATGGGGTAGGGACAGAGGGAGAGGGAAAAGCGGACCCCTGGCTGAACAGGAAGCCCAATGTGGGGCTCAATCCCAGGACCCTGAGATCATGACCTAAGCCAAAGGCAGACTGAGCCATCCAGGTGTCCCTTATGTATTGTTTTTCTATCCCCTATTTTGTCTTCAACTTTAACATTTATGATTTCCTTCCTTCTAACTGCTTTGTATTTGGTTGACACTTTTTCCAGTTCCTTAAAGTGTAAAGTTAGGTTATTGACTTAAAATATTTTTTATTATTTTTTTAACTTTAATTTTATTTTTTTAAGTAATCTCTACAACCAACCTGGAGGGGGAACTCACCACCCTGAGATCAAGAGTCACACACTCTACCAACTGAGACAGCCAGGCACTCCTGGCTGATTTCTTTTGTATTGTATAGCTATAAATTTCCCTCTAAGTACCGTGTTTTTTTTGTAACTCATAAATTTTGGTATACTGTGATTTTATTTTCAATCTCAAAGTATTTTTTAATTTCTTTTGTAATTTTTTCTTTGTCCCACTGGTTGCTTAAGACTGTATTATTTAATTTCCACATATTTTGTGAAATTTCCAAATTTCCTTCTGTAAATGATTTCAGATCTCATTCTGTATTTGTAGAAGATGCTTTGTATGATTTCAAACTTTTTAAATCTATTGAGACTTACTTTGTGGACTAACATGTGGTTTATCCTGGAGAACATCCCATGTGCACTTGAGAAAAATGTATTTTCAGCTACTGTTTGGTGGATCTACTAGTAACAATATTCTCAGTTTTTGTTTACCTGGGAATGCCAATTTCTCCTTGATTTTAGAGGATGATTTTGCCAGATACAGAATTCTTCCTTAGTAGCTCTGTTGTTCTTTTTTCTCTCTCTCTCTCTCAGCATTTAGAATATTTCATCCCACTGCCTTTTGGCTACCCTGGTTTCTGATGATAAATTGCCTTTCAATCTTATTGAGAATCCCTCGTGTGTAAGGAGTCACTTCTCTCTTGCTGCTTTCAAGATTCTCTCTTTGCCTTTGGCTTCCAACACTGATTATAATATGAGTCAATGTCAGTCTGCTTGAGTTTATCCTGCTTGGAGTTCTTTGAGATTCTTGGATGTGTGCCTTCATGCCTTTCATCAAATTTGGGAACTTTTTTTTACCATTATTCTTTTATATATATTTTCTGCCCGTTTCTCCCTCTCATCTTGTACTGAGACTCCTATTTTGAGTATACTGATAATATTTCAAAGTGTCCCATGGGTCTCTTAGGCTCTGTTCAATTTTCTTCATTCTTTTTACTTTCTGTTCCTCAGACATAATATCAGTTGATTCTTTCTTTTTTCTTCTCAAATCTGTTGTTGAACATCTCTGGTGAATTTTTCACTTCAGTTATTGTACTTCTCATTCCAGAATTCCTAGTTGGTTCCTTTTTATAATTTATCTCTTTGCCAATATTCTCGATTTGATAGCCTCTGTCCTTTTCATAGTTTCCTTTAGTTCTTTGTACATGATTTCCTTTTAGCTTTTTGAGAATATTGATTATAAGTCCAATGTCTGGGCTTCCTCCAGGAATTTTTTATTAATTCATTTTTCTTGTTTATGGCCCCAAATTTGTTTCTTTGAATGCCTTCTTTGTTGTTGTTAAAACTGGATGTTTTGAATATTATAACACAGGAATGGTGGAAACCAGATTCTACCCCACCCTAGGGCTTGTTGTTGCTGCTTGTTTTATCTGATTTTGTGTGTTAGTGACTTTCTTGAACTAATTTTTCATAATCCATATTCTTTGTTATATGTGGCCACTGAGATTTCGGTCCCGTTAGTTTAGTGGCCGTGCAATGACTCAACAGAGATTTCCTTAAATGTGAGATTGTGATTTTTTTTTAACTAAGCATTTGCCTGGTTGCTATAAAGTTCTGATTAGTTTCTACAGTTCTAAGAAAGTTGATTCTCACAGGTTTTACCAAATTATTTGTTTGCTGAGACTTTCTATTTAAACATTTGTTACAGAAGTATTTGTGATTTTTAAAAACATTTTTATAATAGTTACTTTAAAGTCTATTAGATCATTCCTACATCATTGTCACCCCAGTGTTGGCATCTGTTGATTACTGTTTTCCACGCAAGTTGAGATTTTTGTCGTTCTTCCCATACTGACTAATTCTGAATTATATATTGTGTATTTTGAATATTTTTTATAATCTCCTGGGTCTTGTTTATATTCTACAGAGAATGTTGTTTTTGTTTTAGCAGGCCATCTGCCTAGTTAAGTTCAGGCTGAAATTTCCACAGTGGGCAGTGGTTCCAATGTCAGTTCAATTTTCAGAGTATTTCTAGTGCTCTTCAGATCCTTCCTGCCTGCATGCCACCCAGTGGTTAGTTAGTATGGGAACTATGTGGTGGTCTACTAGTTAATTCAGTTATCATTTATGCTAATTAGGATCAGGTCCATACATTAATGGCTCACGAATGGGCCCAGAAATTTACAAACAACTTTATGAAGTTGGCATTAACACACTCCTCCCTTCGTGTAATTTCCTGGAGGCTCCCCCTTTTTTGGTCTTCCTGCCAGAAATTTTGGACTCTAGTTAATCTTTTGTGCTCTTCTACAACTGAGCCTCCGGATACACAGAACTAGTAACTAGCCCTCAATTCTTAAGCCAAAATCACCATCATCATTAGGAACAATAGCAGCAGCAGTAAAAGTTCTCCTAACTAAAAGAATAAAGTGTCTGGAATTGTAGCAATTGTTAAGACTGGTGTCCCAGAGCAGGATAACTGAAATCTAGCACTTGGTGATCCATGAAAAAAGTGGCTGGCTCTCAATGCATTCACCCTAAAATAAAGGCTCCTGTTGATGAACTAAGGCTACAAATAATGAGCTATCACTCATGTTTTTGTTGGCTTGTTCTTAAAAGAGGATGGAAAAGAAGTATTTTTAAAAGTCATAATATATTACAAATATAACATGAATATAAATATAATAAACAGAAAAAAATTACCACAGAGGAAACAGGTAACTGAAAAAAAAACAGAAGAAAATTAAACATTTCCTATTTAACCATCATGTCAACAAATCAAGAATAGGATACTGTGAAATAGGAATAACCACTAAACAAGGAAAAATCTCTTATAAATTAAAATATAAAAAATTGCTAAATGAAAGGGCTGGAAGATAAAATATAAAATATACTTGAGAAATCAGAACAACAAAAAAGAGAGAGACAGAAAATATGAGTTAAAAGAGTCACTACTGTCAACTCAGGACATTTAATATCTGACTAACAGGAGTTCTAGAAAGAGCGAGGAAAAACAGTAGGGAGATTTATCTAAGAACAGAGAAAATGATATGACACACCGATCCTACTAACCTATGGGGAGAATAAGGTAGTCCCAGGAGAGGAAGCTGTTAAGGTATCTCTTTATGTTGGGGCTTCAACTCCATGAGAGAGGAGACATACACTGGGTAAATGAAGGTGGGCATTAACCATGAATAGAAGGATTCATGTCCTGATTCCCTAAACCAGCTTGAGACCAGGAAGTCTCCCTTCCCTATAGCATAAGTGCATTTACCTCATATTCCCAACACTCCAAATGCCACCTCATCAGAGTCAAAGTGGAGAGAAAGGGAAATAACTCAAAGAATGAGGAATTATCCCCCAAATGCTGAGTTACACTTGAAGAAGCTTTAAATGATGGGACTTGATTGAATTATGAATAAGATCTTCTCTTCCCAGGAACTGGGTATATATGGATTGTTTTATCTGAGGAGATAAAAGAAAATGATAGCACAGAACTTCCCAGAGTTGCAGGACAAGTGCTGTCTCACTGACAGCGTCCAGCAGTTTGAATCATAGAATATTCACACTCCGGTTATATCATATGGAATTTCACAACATCAGGAGTAGAGAAGTTTCCCAAAAGCTGTCAGAGAAAAAAAAGTGCCCTATAAAAGAACAAGAGTTAGGCAGGTAAAAGACTCAAATGCATAGCTTTCATAGAAAGAGTGAACCGAGAAAGATGACATAAAATCCAGACAGTGGACTGAAATGAAATCCACGGGAATCAGTGAATCTAACCAAGGAGAATAATGAAGGAAAGGTCCAGGATGTCAGCCAAGACCTGACTAAGGTAGGAAGATGGAGGGCTTCAGGGAGTGATCCTAGCAAAAGCAAGGACTCCGAAGATTTCTGTATTACTCCTAAGAATTTGGAACTCAGGGAGGTGATAAAGGCAGAAAAATAAGGAGAGAAAAGCCACTGAAACACCCCATGGAAAAGCAAACAGCTATTCAAGAAAGGAAATGGAATCACAGTATACTACTTTACACTGCTTGGTTGTACATGGAATAATAGTATTTACATAGTCGCGATGATAAACACCGTATTTTCTACTCTTAGAGTCGACTAGTAGAAAAAGCACAGAAAATGCAATTATGGTTGCAACACACCACAGCTGTTTGCAACTGTGAAAATATACAGATTTATAGTAAAAAATACAAGTAACAAGAGGGAGCCAAAAGATAGTGTCTATTGTCTGCTGTGGACAGAATAAAGGGGCAAAGTTTAAGAATAGAAAAGTCACCAAGAGAAAAACAAAAGTAGTACCATAACTACACTGGGGGAAATGGAGATGGGGCAGGGCATGCGAGCTAAATCCTCATTTGTGAGGGCGAAGTAACATATTAAGAATAGATAACATCCAAAACTAGTAAATCAAGGAAGAATATGAAAAGTATATTATTTCGAGGTATAAACGTAAGCATCACTTTGTCTCTGCTGAGGTGACTGATGTGTTTCCTTCCACGTATTTTGTGTATTTACTAGCAACTATGCTGGCACATTTCTCTTCTACATCCTTACCCAAATGGTAGCATGCTATCCATACTATACATACTATTCTCGTACCTTGCCTTTTTTATTTAATGATGTTTCTTGCAGATATTTCTGTATTACTACTGAACGTCCTTGTATTTTTAATGGCTGCATGTTATTCCATTATTTAGATGCATAATTTATTTAATTGAGTCTGTACAGTCAATTCCCTGGGAAGAAAATTAGCCCACCAATATACACATACATGCATATATCTCTGTCATACTTACTCTGAGCTCTTCTGGGCCTGTATAGATTGAAAGCAAGTGTAGAGTACTCGGCCAGTCTAAAAGAAAAAAAAAAAAAAGGAAAAAGAAAGAGAAAGAAAGAAAGACAGAAGGAAAGATCACACAGAGAAGGATTACTTTAGTAGATTCAAACCTAATACTCATATCCTTACATGGGTGGTATCCGAAGACCTTCTAGAAGTGGAAGGTTAAAAGGGATTCCGATTTCCATAAAGGATCATGTACTCAGCTCAGTCAACATGAAATGGCCTTAATGAAACATCTGTTCATGTGACGGCAGAGAATTTCTTATAAACACGAGAACTGAGAAACTAAGAACCAGACGATTTGAACAGTTTTGTTGGAAGCTGACAAACTTATCCAGATATTTATAATGACAACAAATATATTTATAATGACAAACTCAAAATCACTTTGGATGAAGTATAAACCTCACGATTACTGTTTCTGGAAAAGGGTGGTTTTATGAACAATATTCATTATTAATGCACCTTCTGACAATATAACTAAGGTACTAAAGGACAGAACATACTTGAGATAGTTTTGGCAAAATTCATTCCTACAATGTTAAATGGTAATTTTCTTTTTGTTTGAACTGACACATAGTCAAACCTCTTGACATAAACAAACAATTCAAACAGAAACATTCTACACAGAAAAGTGCTAAGACCAGCCATTGACCGGGCTGCTCAACTTCTCTTAACTTCTCTGAGCTTCTCATCCATAAAATGCAGATAACAGTAATCCTCAGGGCGCCTGGGGGCTCAGTCAGTTAAGCATCCACCTCTTGATTTCAGCTCAGGTCAAGATCGAGGGGTGGTAAGATTAAGCCCCGCAACAGGCTCTCCACTCGGCACGGGGTCTGCTTGAGATTCTCTCTCCCTCTCCCTCTGCCCCTCCCACACAAGCTCTCTTTCTCTCTAAAATAAGGACATAAACAATCCTCATCCTCATAGACCTGTTGTCAGAGTTAGAGCACACTTATGTCAAATATCATACAACAGATTGGTAAATAGCAGGACTTGTGACCATTATTACCATCAAAATATATACAGAATCTGGCCCCTTTTCGTTAGCTCCACTCCTACCACCATGGTCAAATCTCCATCAACTCTTGCCTACGTTACTCCAGTATCTCCCTAACTGGTTTCACAGATGTCATGGATTCCACACTCCCTCCTTCCCCGTGCACCCACCCCCATCCCCTGTCCAGTCTACTATCAAAACACAGTAGCCACAGAGATCCCATTAAAACATAATTCACCCTCCAGTGGCTTCCCAAGTCAGTCAAATCAAAGGCCTCATGAGATCTGGCCCCCGGTTACCTTTCAGACCTCATTGTAGAACAACCAAATGAGATATTGTCCAAGCCAGGATACTTTCAGGAAGGAAAGGTCCTAACCAAGTAGGAGATTGGGATAATGGGATAAAACTGGGACTGCCAGAGGCAAACTGGGACATATGGTCATGGTCTTGCTCATTCTACTGTAGCCACACTGACTTCCTTGATGTCCCCTGAACATGCCACACTCACCTTAGGGTCTTTGCACTGGCTATTTCGTCTGCCTGGAACGCTCTTCCCCCAAGAAATCCACAAGACTTGCTCCCTCACTTTCTTCAGGTCCTGACTCAATGACCTTTCTCATTGAAACCTTCCCTGGCCACCCTATTAAAATTGCAAAAAGATTTTTCTCTATTCTGTGTGTGTGTGCTTACACACACATGCACACACACACACACACACACACACACACACACACAAATACCTTTGTGTTTTTATCTTCTATGAAACAGGAAAAAATAAGTCCTACAAAGCCTTGATCCATCATCTGGTACATGGCTTGCGTGCGAACATCTGCAAATAAACAAAAATAAAAATCTGCTGTCGATAAACTGTATCTCGCAAGCATGAAGATTTAAAGATAATAGCAGCATATGGTCTTCCCAGGAGTCAGATTCTACAGGCAGAACAGAAATATATCGTAAGGACAATATGATTGCCAAAGTGTAAACATTTTACTGGGTGAGGGAAGAGAGTAGAGTACATTGAGGAGTGTGCAATTGAATAAGAAAAGATAGATTAATAACTCTTCAGTTGGCCCCCCAAAACTTGATAATTCCTTCCATGAGACTCAAAGAGAAACAAAGGCCTTGAAAGTAGAGAAATAGCTTCCTCAAATAAGCCTTTTGATGGACATTTTTAGGGAAATGCATACATGAGGCTTGACAATGAAGAATGGAAATGTAGAAGTATTATGGAGTAAATTCTCATAGAGACTGCAACAGAATTAAAATCAACATTCCAGGGAGTAGAAACAAAATCTCAGTTCAAAGATTAACCCAAAGTAAATGGAGGCTAAATTTAAAAATCTGAGGTCTTCAGACCATTGTTTATGAAGGATATAAAAGGTCAGGTATTGGGGCGCCTGGGTGGTTCCGTGGGTTAAGCCGCTGCCTCCGGCTCAGGTCATGATCTCAGGGTCCTGGGATCGAGCCCCGCATCGGGCTCTCTGCTCAGCGGGGAGCCTGCTTCCCTTCCTCTCTCTGCCTGCCTCTCTGCCTGCTTGTGATCTCTCTGTCAAATAAATAAAATCTTTTAAAATAAAAAAAGGTCAGGTATTACAACCAAATGCTGAAAGTGTGGACTTATGCCCAGTTACTTTGGCAACATGTTCTTTTTTTAAAGATTTTATTTATTTATTTGACAGGCAGAGATCACAAGTAGGCAGAGAGAGCCCCATGCGGGCTCGATCCCAGGACCCTGAGATCATGACCTGAGCCAGAGGCAGAGGTTTTAACCCACTGAGCCACCCAGGCGCCCCTGGCTATGTGTTCTTAAACACTGGGGCTTCTCCCCCTTGTCTTCCTAAGTGGACTAAAACCTTTTTCATGAAATTTGTTTATAATGATTCTAAGGAGTATTGACTTTTAACTTCTAGAACAGAATGCTTGTTTGGGAAAATGTAATTTGTTACAGCGATTGGTCGGAAGCTTAAACTAAGTTGCAACCGTCCCTGTCCGGGGAGGTGGACGCAGCCCAGAGCCGGTGGTGGATTTCGTCAAACTCCGTGGTGTGGTGCAGGGCCAACGGCCTCAGCCCCGAAGAACTGAGCAGATCTCCAGAGTATGCGTGTAGCTACAGGCACATTTCTCCTTTTTATACACACTGACAAGGACAATAAAGTCTCGTGAGATGTACGAAATAACCGACACCATCTAAATCCCTTCCCTTTCTCCTTTGCGAACTCCGTACAGACACCATTTCGGTAGGTTAGTGGCGCGGGTATGACACGACTTCGACTATCGTTTCCCCGCACAGCCACGCTCCTCCATTCCCTCCTCCCTTCCCCATTCCCCGCGATCCAAACAGCCCAGCACGGTTTCTATCCTCAAGAGCTGATAAGTGTTTTTAAGGAGGAGAATCATCGTAGCATCAAACTCTACAAAAGATGGCGACGTAAAATGTTTACTAGATTTTTCTCTCTGGTTTTTGTTTTTGTGTTTTGGGGGGAGAGCACGCGTGTGAGGGAGGGGGAGGCGGACAAAGCCAATCTCAAGCGGGCTCCACACTTAGCATGGAGCTTTCACAGGGCTCAATCATGGGAAGCCAAGATTTAAGAGCCAGAATGGAAGGATGTCTATTAGCTAAGAGGAGGGCAAAGGAGAAGATGAGCCCAGTGATAAGGAGGTGAGTAAAGAGAAATGGAGAAAATTCCTTTCCAATGACTCCCATTTCCTTTATTAAAGTAGGCAGCAGGGGGTGCCTGATCAGTGGGGAGCCTGCTTCTCCCCCTGCTTGTGCTCTCTCTCTCCCTGTCTCTCTGTCAAAGAAATAAGGAAAATCTTTAAAATAAATAAAATAGGAAGCAGTATTATCTGCTGAATGTGAAGGGGGAAGTGAGGAGTTCAGAGGTTTGGGAATGACAAAAAAGCTAAGGAACTAGACCACGTCGAAACTAAAAGGACATGATACTAGATGCCATGCATGATCTGAGAACAGGTTCTGGACTGGAAAGGAAAAACTGCTACAAAGAACAGAATTGGGAGAACTGGCCAAATATGAGTAAGTTCTGTAGATTACATAAAAGGATGCTATCAATGTCAACTTTCCTGATTCTGACAATTGCACGGTGGTTATGGAAGTTTACTTATCCTTGTTCTTGAGAAATACACAATTTAGTATTTAGGGATAAAGGAGCATCGTGTCTACAACTTACCCTCAAACTGTGTTTATAGAGAAAATGATAAAGCAAATGTGGCAAAAGGTTAACAATTACTGAATGTGGTTCTTTATGCTGTTCTTGCAATTTCTCTGTAAGTCAGAAATCCTTTAATAATCAAGTTTTAAAGCATTAGCAGGTATGTGTGACCCACATCACCCTTGCCTTTGCTCACATACTTTCTCTATACCCCTGCTCCTCCACGGCAAAACCCAATCCAAAGCCAAAAGACTCACATCATACTCTTGAAGGAGTAAGATCCTGGAAGTGGGTGATCAAGTTCTGCTCCAAACTAGTTTCCACTTTATTCCCTACATATAAAACTTTGTCCTTTGCACATCTTATTGCTATGGGGGGAAACATAATTTAACATTGTTGGAGTTTGTGCCTTTCGTTACAGAATCTTCTCCCACCCCTTTGCTAATGATGTAACGGTGACTTTTCTCTATAGAGCTAACCTAGCCTGTTACTCTTCTAGGTTTAAAGCTTATCTTTATTTTTTTTTCTAAATTTAAAGTCTTTAAGTTTAAAGCTGTCCTTAATTTTTTAAAACATTTAAATTCAATCAACACATCATGTGTTATTTGCCCCAGGGGCACAGGTCTGTGAATCGTCAGGCTTACACACCCCACAGCGCTCACCACAGCACATGCCCTCCCCAATGTCCATCCCCCGGCCACCCTATCCCTCCCCCGCCCCAAGCAACCTCAGTTTGTTTCCTGAGATTAAGTTTCTTATGGTTGTCTCCCTCTCTGTAAAGTTATCTTTAATGACATTTTCTTCTTGTTTCATTTCTTAGTCCTAAGGCTTTTATTTTACATTTGCTGCTTTAACTTTTCGGTGCAAATGCTCTTTATGTCTTCCTTATTGTAGTTACTCTTTATTTCCCCTTTAGTATTTTAACTGTTTTTCTTCCTCACAGAATGGTAAGGTCCAAACCAGCAGAAACTGTGATTACATTGTTGCATCCAGGTATCTTATAAATTTGTTGACTAATCACTTTTCACTCCTTCTGACTTGTCACTTCTATTAAACATAATTCCTGCACAAACTTTAAATCATCACTCATGTTTTTCCCCAAGACTTGCTAACACAGGGCACCGGGTTGACCCAATTCTTCAACAGCCATTTGGAGAGAAGCTACGTATCTTCGTAGCTACACGATTCCTCAGGCTCTGGAAGTCCACAACAATCTAGCCATTGTGAAGAGCAGTTCAGCTGGGAGAGGATTTTTTCTTTAGTTTTATCTATAGTTTGGAGATCTTCCAGTGTTGTCTGCCCTTCAACTTTTTTTTTTTTAAGATTTTATTTATTTGTTAGAGAGAGAGAGCGCGCACAAGCAGGCAGAGCGGCAGGCAGAGGCAGAGGGAGAAGCAGGCTCCCCGCCGAGCAGAGAGCCCGATGTGGACTCGATCCCAGGACCCTGGGATCATGATCCAAGCCGAAGGCAGCGGCTTAACCGACTGAGCCACCCCGGCACCCCATGCCCTTCAATTTTAGGTATTCAGTCATGCTCTCTCCATGTCGAGTTGGACAGGTAAGTGCTTTGCTATCGTGCTAAGCTTGGGACAGAACGTCTTATACAGTATTTCCCATAGTGTCCTGAGTTTCTGTCAGTGAGGAAACCGTGGCACAGAGAGTTAAAAGATCTTCTCAACCTGTAAGGGACCGAAAAGAGATTCTCGCAGACCTGTTCCCTGACAGAACGTAAAGCTGCCATTCCCAACTCCCGTGCTATAAGAACTCTTTGAGCTTTCCATTTTGTTCTTTATTCCCTTTCTTTACCCAGTTAGGTGTTATTATTTTTTTCAATGTAAGATCTCAATGCTCTAGTCTCCAAATTTATTTTGTGTTAAATTATTTTCCTTTGGGGATTCTTTTTTTTTAATATTTTATTTATTTGACAGAGATCACAGGCAGGCAGAGAGGCAGGCAGAGAGAGAGAGGAGGAAGCAGGCTCCCCGCCCAGCAGAGAGCCCGATGCGAGGCTCGATCCCAGGACCCTGGGATCACGACCTGAGCCGAAGGCAGAGGCTTTAACCCATTGAGCCACCCAGGCGCCTCTCCTTTGGGGCTTCTTAATCATCGCATTATTTAGAGCTGAAGAAAACGTTCAGACACTGATAAAGTTTTTTTCCCAGGTTCTTAAGAGTTTCCTTTTTGGCCAGAAAACTCTCCACTGTACTCATTACAATAGTGACGATATCGTTCAGGAATAAATATACTCCAACCTTCCGTTCATTGGTGCTTGGTACTTACTTCTCTCTGGCTATGCTACTACCATGGGAGAAATTTGAGGCAAATCTGATTTTGGTGTTAATGGTGGCAGGAAAAAGAAATGCTATTATTTTTGAGTAAAAGTTAGATAAAACCAAACACTGAATTTATTCAGTGATATTAAGGTTTTACATGAATACATTCATAGCTATAAAAACAACACTTATTAGGACATTAGTGAGCTAAAGAATTTGAATAAGGTCAGTAACTTAAACAATAGTATTGTTTTAATATTAATTTCTCAATTTTCATAAATACACTGTGATTATGTAAGACAATATCCTTGCATTTAGGAAATTCATACCAGACACTATCCAGGAGTTAAGGTGGATACCGGCCGTGACTTATTTTCAAACACTTCAGAAAGAACACACTCGCACACACAAACACAGAACAAGAAAATGTGGCAAATCTGGGCGAAAGATTCAGGAATTCTTTGTACTACTATATCAACTCTAAGTTCGAAACGCAGGTTTACGAATCGCTCTCTTGTTACTGCAAGCTGCACTTTAATCTTTTTTCTTTCCCAATGGAAAAAACTCTCTTGGTAATATACTTTCTGTGGACACAAGATATCCTAGGCAAGTCACTCTTAATGTTAGCCACAGGTCAGGTAAGGTTCTGTCCGCAAGAAGTAGAGCCGGTCTACTTGCTCCCTCGCTCTGTACCAGTATTTAACGGGGCCCGCACACCGGAATTCTCGGAGGAGCGTGCTAGGCCAAGAGTGAAGCCCGCCAGGACCCACTCCCGGCGGCTGCTGTAGCAGGCCCGGCTGGGAAGGGCGCGTGCCGGGCAGGTGCGCTCCACAGCAGCTCTCCCGCGCGGTTCGGGGAAGCCTCGCTCCCCACCCAGCGCCCGGCCGCACAGCACCCGTCCCCGCGCTGGCCCGACGCGGCGCTGCGGCTGACTTTCTGGCACGGTACCGTGGTGCGGGGGCGTGGCCAACGGACAGTCACCTCCAGCCCCTCTGGCCGGAGAAAGGACGCCACGGCGGAAAGTGGGCTCACCCCATGCGAGCCACAGTTCACTCAGTACGGCGTGGGGAGCATCTCGAACTCACAGGTACTGAGGACGGGAGGGCGCAACATTCGCGAACCATTAGCAAACGGTTATACGCTGAAGAATGGTGGCTGACCTTCCCTAAGCAAAGCTATCCTACCTCTCTCACGAAGCCGGGTAGAAACAACAAAACCACCGGGACTCAGAAAAGTGGCAAAGATAAAAAGAGAGAAAGCCATTGTGTTGCGTCATACTGATCCGTGCGGCGAGGAGGTAGGCCGAGAGCCTCAACAGTTAGGAAGGGACCCGTGTGACACCTCAATCTGCTCATCCTCACCCCCTCGAGGCCTCCGAACGGGAGTGTGCCAGACAGTGGTGGTCAGCACTCAGCAAGTTTCAGCGACAATTCAACGTTTTTTACATGTCAGCCAACTGTCAGGCTCTGGTTAGCGATGGCGTCCGGAAGACATTCAGAACGGGGTGCGGAAATTATAGCTCTATTAAAAACAGTATGACATAAACCATTACTTTCAAAACATAGCAAAATAGAGGTGGTAGGAAAAGAAAAAATGAAACAAGATGGGCTCGGGAGGGAGACAAACCAAGAGAGACTCTTAATGTCATAAAACAAACTGAGGGGGGGGGGGGCGAGAGGGGTGGGGAGAGGGTGCTGGGGTTACATTATATGTTTAAATAAAAAAAAGCTTAAATTTAAAAAAAGAGAGGGGAAAAAAAGAAAAAAAACATAGCAAAATAAGAACAAGGGTACCTGCTTAAGGATGATTAAAGTAGGATTTAGAATAACCACCATTCATGTAACAGAGAAAGACGATACTGATTTCGAAAAACAACAAACACGGGGCGCCTGGGTGGCTTTGTCGGTTGAGCATCTGCCTTCGGCTCAGGCCATGATCTCAGGGGCCTGGAAACAAGTCCCACAGGAGCCTCCCTGCTCAGCCAGGAGTCTGCTTCTCCCGCTCCCTTGGCCCCTCCCCACCGCTGGTTCTCTCTCAAATAAAAAAATGAAATCTTTACAAAATAAATAAATTTAATACATAAAAATAACAAACAATACAAGCCTATAACACTTACCAACATGCGAAGGCCAAACAGTTATATGAGGATGGGAATGATACCAGCCCACAACTCGCATGGGACGACCTGTTAGTTCAGCCAACCTGTGTGTCTGTCAAGGGATTTTCAACTTGTGGGGAAAAAAATCTGTGATGCTAATGAGGGCTCAGAAAGCATCCAGAGGTTGACAATTTAATGTCAACAAAAGAATGAAATAAGGTCAATACCCAGACTTTCCCAGACCTCCGATTTAAAGCAAAAGGTATTTCTCTTTATAACTAGGATCAATTTAGGGCACCTGGCTGCCTCAGTTGGTACAGCCTGCAACTCTTTTTTTTTTTTTAGATTTTATTTCACAGACAGATAGAGAGCACAAGTAGGCAGAGAGGCAGGCAGAGGGAGAGGGAGAAGCAGGCTCTCTGCTGAGCTGGGAGCCCAATGTGGGGCTCGATCCCAGGCCCCTGGGATCATGACCTGAGCCGAAGGCAGCCGCTTAATCGACTGAGCCACCCAGGAGCCACAGCATGCAACTCTTGATCTCAGGGCTGTGAGTTTGAGCCCCAGGCTGAGTGTAGAGATTACTTTAAAAATTAATTAATCAGTTAAAATAAAAAAAAAAATAGAATCCATCTGGCTTCCATTACGGTATATAGTTCTATCCTCTTAATCCAATTAGCCAATGTTTGACCACGTAAATGCTCATCACTGTGCGCTCTGAAAAGAAGCTTATCTAAATCTTTGGAACTCACATTATTAACTTGAGTTAGTATCTTCTATCCTCTCTCTAGCTCCATCCTAGTCACAGTTTTGAAAACAAAATACAAGATTTAAAAAATTCATTCGGCTTCTCTCCGGCAGCCCGCCAGCGCCAACGACGGCGACTGGGGCGGTTTCAGACACCAAATGACCAGAGACCCACTCTGGTCCCCCCGTGTGTCTAGAAACACAGCACCAAAGAATATTCTCTCCTTTTGGTCCGGAAACAAAAAGTTCCCGTAACTCTACCTGCGGCTCTGAGATAAGAAGCTCCCCCTTCTGCTGCTCTTGTAAGATGCTGGTTTGTTTCCCTGCAAATTACTTACATTAAAACGCAATGATCGAAAACAAAAAAAAACCAACCCTGCAATAATCCTTTCTAAACAGCAAATCCTGAGAAAGAATACTTTTTAAATAACTTTTTCAAATGCCGAAAGAGGTTACTTAACCTCTCTAAACCCATCCCTTCAGCCTGCAGACCAGGGAAATTCCGCTTCCCACGCAGTAAAGAGTAAATGAGGTAATCCCCGCGCGACGGTCAGTAAACGCTGAACAAACAGTCACTGTAACTTCCAAGTGCAGTAACACGCAACAGTGCTTCCGGCCACCCCCCATCTTAGGAATGCACTAGTTTCCTTCTGAAGTTACAATATATAGTCACAATAATAACGATAATACAATTATATTCCGGGACATGGAGAACATGAGAGGCTGCCAGGGGCTGGAGCAGGGGTTGAGGGAGTGGGTGTGATTTCTACAGGGGCATCTTCATAGATCTACACAGATCTTCATGGTGATGGAACAATTCCGCAATCCTGACTACTGTGTCGGTTACATATATTAACACATGACAAAAAGGCAACAGAATGACACACATTGTATCGATGTCAGTTTTCCGGTTTCCATATTGTACCGTCAATTAGGATGTAGCAATTGGGGGGGCACCTGTGTGGCTCAGTGGGTTAAAGCCTCTGCCTTCAGCTCCAGTTGTGATCCCAGAGTCCTGGGATCGAGTCCCGCATCGGGCTCTCTGCTCTGCGGGGAGCCTGCTTCCTCTTCTCTCTCTGCCTGCCTCTCTGCCTACTTGTGATCTGTCTGTCAAGTAAATACATTTTTTAAAAATCTTTAAAACAAAAGATGTAGCAATTGGGGGAAATTGGGTCAAGCGTACAAGGACCCTGCTATACTATTTTTGTAACTTCCCATGAATCTATAATTCTGTCAAAATGGAGTTTGAAAAGAAGATGCAAAAGGTACATGCTGTAAGACACGGATACACGAGATTATGTAGAAAATGCAAAACTAATTTGATTGGAGAAATACACACACAGCATTTAGTAGACGCACCAATGAGTAGAAAATCATTATCCTTATCACAAAGGGCTAATTTCCTTAACACAGAGTGCCTACAAGTTATTACGGAAAAGATTTCCAAAGCGATAGAAAGATGGGCAAAGAAATGACCAAATCATTCTGAGAAAAATAAATGATTCTTAAAAATTAAAAGCTGACCACATTTACTCATAGTCAGAAAAATACTAACTAAAACGACAAGAAATAAGATAAAGTTTTTTGCCAATCAGACTGGCAAAAATCAATAGCTTTGACATACCCTGGCCTGGTAGCACAGAAACAGAAACTTGTGATGACCCACAGTGTTTACGAAGGTGCAGGGCACCAGGCACTCCTGAAAACCGCCAGAGAAAAAGCTGGCTAAGCAGCTCCAGCTACAAGCACACACAAGCTTTGCTCCAGCAGCTCCAGCTCTCGGACCAGCCCATACAGATCCAAGTGCGTGCCCGTGAACCGCGGGCGCCGTGCGAGGTTACACGGCAGCACAGGAGAGGACTCCTGCCAACCTAAACGCCTGCACGAGGACAAAGCAGTCATCCAGGGCTATATTCTGCACCTCCAGGTACAATGTGAACAACTGTCTGGATACACACTGTTAAGCCAAGTCATAAGCTGTTTTATATTAGTTTTTTTAATAGACAATATCCATGTAGGTTTCCGTATGCTCAGAATTCAACGGTGAGGACACATGAAACCCGATAACCCTGGTTAGGTCCGGGGACCGACCAGGAGAGAACCGAGGCATTGAGGCTGGAGAGAAACACTTACTTTGTACATGTATTTGTACCTTTTAAACTTTGTACTAAGCATGTGAACTGCCTATTTTTAAAAGTTACTTTTTCTTTTTTTTTAAAGATTTTATTTATTTTTGTTAGAGAGACAGAGAGAGAGCGAGCACAGGCAGACAGAGTGGCAGGCAGAGGCAGAGGGAGAAGCAGGCTCCCTGCCGAGCAAGGAGCCCGATGTGGGACTCGATCCCAGGACGCTGGAATCATGACCTGAGCCGAAGGCAGCTGCTTAACCAACTGAGCCACCCAGGCATCCCTAAAAGTTACTTTTTAATTGACAAGATAAACTTAATAATAAAAAAAGATAAACTTAATAATAAAAAACATTGAATTACTCAAAGCCACTGATGCAAATTTAACTTGCTATCGCTGAGGTATGGAGTCCCGATCATAGGAAGCAAGTGTCCCATTTGATACTTTTTTGGTTATATTTAACATGGAATATTGCATTCGGTTTTCAGCAATGCATTATTTTGAGAGGCAGCCTCAAAAGGAAATCTCTCCAAAGTACGGAGACCCAGATCATCAAAGGCCTAGAAACGAAATCATATTAGGAAAACCTGGGAGGGGGGCAGAGGGAACTAGAAAGGGGCAGTGGGGGATGGAAGGAGGGAGGAGGGCACTCCCCCAAAAAGTTCACTGTTACAGGTTTGACCTTGGGATCTTCCCGCATTTAAGAGCAGGAACATTAGAAATTTCTAATTTTTCTAATAAAAGCCCCTCAAAAGGAAAAAATGGGAAGAAAAGCTGATTAATCAAACAACTGGACCTGACAGGTAAATATGAAAACTGGGAAAGAGTCACCAGAAGAAAAGCTGCGAAATCTCTGCAAACAGGCTAAGGCGGCAAACAGAGGAGCCCGGAGGTCCCAGAGCACGTAAGAACTTCTCATTGACCAGTAAGGATATCTCTGCCTCTGTTGAGGCTGCAGACAGCTGCTCTGGAGAAATTTCCACTCGGTCCTTCCTCTTGTCAGAACGTCGCAAGATGATGACAGAATGAATGTGAACAATTCTGACGGTGTCAACCTAGAGGAAAATCCACAGAAATGTTTACTTCCGTCTTTCTCCAATAACACGTGTATTATATTATCAGGTTAAAAACTGCATTTAGAAAACAGACGATTTTCTCATGAATAACAGAATATGTCAAATAAAAGACATCCAACCTCAATATATGCATTTCAAAATAAAAACATAAAGGCTAACATTTGGATGAAGGAACAGTGTTTTGAATGATAACTAATCATCATTTGATTTACAACGATGTGCAAGATAGTCTCACAGAAAAGGACACAAGTCCGAGTCTGACAATCCACGGCTGACAATCAGAGGCTGACGTCCAAGTGTTCAAAATGCTATCAGTCTGGTTAAGCAGCAAGTATCATACACGAAACTATAATGAAATCATGCAGTAGATCAATGCTACAAGAGCTCAGAGAAGGGGCGCCTGGGTGGCTCAGTGGGTTAAGCCTCTGCCTTCGGCTCAGGTCATGATCCCAGGGTCCTGGGATCGAGCCCCACATCGGGCTCTCTGCTCAGCGGGGAGCCTGCTTCCCTTCCTCTCTCTCTCTCTCTCTGGCTGCCTCTCTGCCTACCTGTGATCTCTGTCTGTCAAATAAATAAATAAAATCTTTAAAAAAAAGTTTAAAAAAAGAGCTTAGAGGAAAGGAGTCACTTCGATTAGAAAAGAGCTCGTCACAGGCACAAGTGTACTATTTCCTGGCTGCTCTGAGAGTGTGTGTGCATGTGTACAAACACACAATTTCTGTAGGTGCCAAATGGATGTAAGTAAGATGTTTGGGAGACATGTTGGCCAACTGCTTTAAGTACAGAACTTGAGGTGGAATGGCAGACGGTAAGACCAAGAAAGATCAGAATAAAAACGCATGGGGCCTGGACACCATGGTCGGCAGGATGCACTGGAAGGAAGATCGCCTGCGTGTGAAGTGATGACAAAATACTGGGCTAAGTCGATGGAATAGATGGAAGAAACAGATTTGAGATTCATCAAGAAGGAAGAATCCACAAGATTTGGTAACTCATGGCCCATGGGTGATAGAGGACAGGAAGTTGACAAGGATAACCTCTAAAATTTCAAGGTTGAATCTCAGTGGAACACAGGGGTTCCCATGTTTCAGATGTGGCAGAGCAAGAGGAGCCAAAAAGGAAGACAGAGGAGTGAAAATCAGAAGTATGAGATGGTTTACAAGTTTCATGGGAAAACACAGGTGTGGCACTGGCAGATGTGACATCACAGAGGAGACTCTTGAAGTCAGCAGCCATTAGGCACATGTGGTCAGCTTTCGTGCCCTTTTCCACCAGGTGAAGTCTTTCACAGCTTCAAACTCCCTGCTGGAACTGTTTTTTTTTTTTTTTAAAGATTTTATTTATTTATTTGTTATAGAGAGAGCGAGCACAGGCAGACAGAGAGGCAGGCAAAGGCAGAGGGAGAAGCAGGCTCCCTGCCGAGCAAGGAGCTCGATGTGGGACTCGATCCCAGGACGCCGGGATCATGACCTGAGCCGAAGGCAGCTGCTTAACCAACTGAGCCACCCAGGCGTCCCTGGAACTGTTTTTATAATACACACATACCTCACTACAGTTTACCGCATGTTGATGTAATTTTCTCCTCTGCTAGAACATAAGCTTCGGAAGGGCAGGCAGGGAGCATGTTTTAGTTATATTTTTATCCCCATCAACGGTACAGTGTCTGGCAGGCACAGAGTACACAATAAAGAAAATCAAAAGCAGAGCTAGAAAGACCCTTGACCTCCCAAGGAGCAACAGGACAAAAAGCTGAGTTTTCAACAGAAACAATGAAAGCCTAGAGAGGATGCAGTGACATATTAAGTGCATCAAGACAAGATCTACCAACCAAGAATTCTATATTCAAAGAATGAAGGCAAAATAAAAGACATTTTCAGAAGCAAAAACTGAAAGAATTCATTATCAGCACAGAAGTACTAAAGAGACCTCTTCAGGCAGAAGGAAAATCCCAGATACAAAGGAAGAAATGAAAAACACTGTAACAGGTAAAATATGTGAGTAAATACAAACGAAAACTAACCACTCGAAACACAGGGGGCTTAACATATCTATAGAATTAAAGTATGTAACAACTAATCTAAACGGTGGAAGGGTATGGATGAAATTAAAGTGTCCTAAGGTTCTAGCATTATCAGGGAGATGTTATCAGGAAAACTAACAAATCAGGAATGCATACTGAAATATGCAGGGTAACCACTAAAAGGAAAGTGAAAAAAAAATGTTGCAACTGGGAGGCTCAAAGTGAGATAATAAAGCAGATCTGATTGACTCAAAGGGCAAGAAAAAGAGAAAAAGCAAACAAGCGGGTATAATACAAGGCAAAAAGATAAAGCCATAACCATATATGTCAACAGTTACATTACATATAATTGGAGTGTTATCAGACTAGAGTTTTTAAAAACCAAATGCTGCTAATAAGAAACACACACTCTGAACATCAGCAAACAAAAAGACCAGAAATAAAAGGAAGGCACAGACACGCCATGACAACATCTACTAAAAAGATAAGGTCACTGAATTCATGAAGTTTAGTATCTACTTGACCAGTCCAAATCAATACAGAATTCCAGATGAGGGTGTGGACTCCTGAAAAATAAAATTACATCACTAAGACTGGCAATGTATTTTAGTAGGAGTTGATGCCCAGGGTGACTTTTTCCTCTCTCTATTGTAAGATAAGATTTCAGTGCCTAGAGGAAGGAGGAAAAGAAGTTCAGGGTAGGATGGCAAGACCAGCCCAGACACAGATGAAAAACAAAATAAGACCAGTATAAATAAAGGCCACAAAGGACTCACAGATGTCCCTGAAAGCCACTGGTAGCTGACGGGCTTGAGGGTTAGGGTTAGGGTTAAGGTTAGGGTTAGGGTTAGGGATGACCCTAACCCTAACCCTGTTATAGTCATAGTCACATAAAATATTCCAGCTTAGCTAGATTGGCCCCTATGCCTTTTCAGTCTTGGAATTCAAGTACTAAAACCCAGTTGCTTTTGCTCCTCTGTCTTGGTACAGAACAAGGGCAAGCAAAGTCTGGCCTGCCCAGCCTCCCTTGGGCAAAATCCGGCCACGTTCCTTCATGTATGTATTGTAGCTAAGTAACTGCAACAAAGAATGCATTTACCATCAGGCCCTTTATAGGGACTTGTGCCCCCTGGCATGCCTCTCCATGGTTCATGGGCAGGTAAACACTAATTTCCTATTTTAAGGAATGTATGTTCATTCATACAACATATACTTATTGACTATATACTTGTACCTAAGGCCCTGCATGAGGGCCTAAGTACAGAAAGATGAACGGGATACAGCAGTCATGTCCAGGAAGGAGCAGTCAGAGCACAGAGGACGCTTTCTAACCTAGCCTTATGGGTCAGGGCAGATTCCTTAAAGGAGACAGGCGGCACCTGCAAGGGGTAAGGAGTTAGCCAAGCAGAGGAGAGGGAAGTAGTCCAAGCATAAAATCCAGCAGAGGGGCACCTGGGTGGCTCAGTGGGTTAAAGCCTCTGCCTTCGGCTCAGGTCATGATCCCAGGGTCCTGGGATCGAGCCCCGCATCGGGCTCTCTGCTTGGCAGGGAGCCTGCTTCCCCCTCTCTCTGTCTCTGCCTGCCTCTCTGCCTACTTGTGATCTCTGTCTGTTAAATAAATAAAATCTTAAAAAATTTAAAAAAAAATCCAGCAGATATAAGGAATGAAACAGGGGGTGCCTGGGTGGCTCAGTGGGTTGAAGCCTCTGCCTTCTGCTCAGGTCATGATCTCAGGGTCCTGGGATCGAGCCCTGCACTGGGCTCTCTGCTTAGCGGGGAGCCTGCTTCCTCCTCCCTCTCTCTCTCTGCCTGCTTCTCTGCCTCCTTGTGATCTCTCTGTCTCTCTGTGTCAAATAAGTAAAATCTGTAATAAAAAAAGAAGGAATGAAACAGTACAACATAACCTGGAAAATGCCATAGAATGGTTAGAAGTTGGTTAGAATGGTTAGAAGTTGGAGATAAACAGCAATGATATCAAGAAGGCCCTGAATGCTTAACTAATGGGGCTTTATTTGTTCATTACCTAAAGGTAATGGGAAATGCACCGATTTTAGGCAGAGGTATTTACACTTATGTTCTCAAAAGATTATACCCCCTAGCAACCAGAAGAGAGGACTAGAGGCAAGAGACTGGAGGCAAGAAGACTGGGGAGAGGCTAGCAAGTGTTCAAGAACAGAAGTGACAAGGAACTCCAATAAGGTGGCAGTAGTCGGGATGAAGTGCTGGAAATAAAATGGAAGCAATCTATGGTTGTGAATGGCTCTGAGTGGTGCCCAAACAGGACTGCACATTAGAATCGCCTGGGGAAGTTTTCAAACTCCTGCAGCCGAGGTTTCACCCCAGACCAATGGAGTCAGCATCAGGATTTCGTAAGCTTACTCGGTAATTCCAAGACGCCCCCAGGCTTGGGGACTACTGTGGTGGAGGAATGTCGGAGTGGGTTCGAGGAAGAGGGAAGGTTCAGTTTTGAACATGTTAGTTTAAGATGCCTCTGTCTAGCTAAACTTGTATTAAGTTCTAGAGCTTGGGATAATTGATATGAACTAGTATCTACTGGATATTAACAAAATATTTATTGGCTACCTGTCATGTGTCAGGCACTTGGAAAAGTGCTTTCCATTTATTAACTTGGTAAACCACCCCCTCCAGTGATACATGCACCCCAATGTTTATAGCCGCATTATCAACAACGGCCAAATTAAGGAAAGAGCCCACATGTCCATAGACTAATGAATGGCTAAGGAAGAGGAGGTATATGGTGTGTGTGTGTGTGTGTGTGTGTGTGTGTGTGTGTGTGT
>ML100021.1:72709-130830 GCA_003697995.1 Taxidea taxus jeffersonii
GTGTGTGTGTGTGTGTGTGTGTGTGTGTGTGTGTGTGTGTATAGGAATATTAGTCAGCCATGAAAAGAATGAAATCTTGCCATCTGCAACTATGTGGACGGAGCTAGAGTGGATTATGCTACATGAAGTAAGTCTATCAGAGAAAGACAAATACCACATCACTCCATCCATATGTGGAATTTAAGAAACAAAACACGAACATGGGGGAAAAAATAAAGAGAAGCAAACCATAAAACAGACCCTTAACTATAGCGAACAAACTAGGGGTTGATAGAGGGAGGTGAGCAAGGTGATGGGTTAAAAGGGCACTGGGCATTAAGGAGGGCACTTGTGATAAGCACTGAGTGTTATATGTTAAGTGATGAATCACTAAATCTGATTCCTGAAACCAATACTATATACTACATGTTAATTGGAATTGCAATTAAAACTTGAAATTAGGGGCGCCTGGGTGGCTCAGTGGGTTAAAGCCTCTGCCTTCGGCTCAGGTCATGATCCCAGGGTCCTGGGATCGAGCCCCACATTGGGCTTTCTGCTCAGCAGGGAAGTCTGCTTCCTCCTCTCTCTCTGCCTGCTTCTCTGCCTACTTGTGATCTCTGTCTGTCAAATAAATAAATAAAATCTTAAAAAAAAAACTTGAAATTAAAAATAACTAAGTAAAAATAACTCCCCAGTGACACACTGAGGTTGGTTCTATTATCATGTCTATTTCACAAATGAGGGTTGTACGTACATTACCCAAATCCAACTCTTCCAACAATTTTATAAGGTTAGTGACTGTCATTATCCCTGTTTTACATACAAAGAAATCAAAGCTCATAGATGTTAAACACAGTGAGTATCAGAGGAAAGATTTTAAGCGAGATCGAACTTCAATGTTGTAGCTAAAGCCATAGGGAAGGTAATGTTGCCCAGAAGACATTCTGGGAAGGCAAGGAGGCCAAGCCAAAGACTTGGAGAATGCCAATATTTAATGTGGAGAAGGAAGAGCCCATAATGGATGGGAGGGAGGGAAGAGGAATAGGGAGATACAACAGAACAGACAAAAAACCCATGACGGTTTAGAGTTCCGAGGAGAAAGATTTAAGATTAGCACCAAGAAATAATCCACTGATACAGCTATGGGGAGGTGTCTGGAGAGACCTAACTGGAAACCAGACCTTGGTATGTGTGACTACTGAAGGTAAAGAAATGATAATGATTGTAGCCTATTTTTTTTTTTTTTGGTAGCCTATTCTTTTAAGAGGTCTGACTATTAAAAGGATTCTAGTGACTACAGGGATTGAAAAGTTATTTTTCTTCTCTTTGTAAAATTAGAGTAATTTAAGCACATCTGTATCCTAAGGGGGAAAAGAGTGTCAAAAGGTTGAAGACTCAGAAGAGAGGATATTTGATAAGCAAGTTTTTTGAAGAACCTGTAGCTCTGGATAGGAAGTAAACTTCTTTCCTTGATATGGGAAGAAAGGAGGCAAAGTAGTTAACATGGAGAAGTTTGGATATAGGGATAAAAAGTAAATGGAGTTGTTTTGCCTGATAGTTTTTATCAGGTCTGTCATCTGCCTAGCAGAGAAGAGGCCATAATTTATTTTTATTGTATTTTACAAAAGCAGTGGCCTGCAACACATTGGAAACACAATGAGCCAAAAAGTGTAGGTTGAAAAGCATTCTACCAAACCATGAAGGCTAGAGCATGCCAGAAAAGGCGAGGCAGGATTGTAGACAGGAAAAAAGTCAAGATAAACTAAGAATTGTGAGTTACGCATAGTTTGCTTATAGCAGAAGTTTGCGAGAAAGTAGGGATTGGGACTTGAGATAAGGAGATAACAGTGATGTGAAGGAATTCACAGATTTCAAGGAAGCAAACCAGCAAAAGTTTCAAGGAAGCAGGGAGAAGGGTCAGAGATCAGGCAGAGTATGGCAAGGAGAGCTGAGAGTGATTCCTCATCTGAATTTGCTGCAAATAGAAAAATTAGGTTCCAGTCCTAGTGAGTACACTCTTCATCTGGTTTTACTGGAGAGAACATCCTACCCAACCATACGTGTGGGCCTGCACAGATCGGATTAATCCCTGGCTGAGATCATCAGATTCAGGACAGAAATCCCTCCCCAACTGCCAGTTTCTATCATGCAAAATTCTAGTATACATACCTTTTCAGCAACTGTGCGCATTTCAGTTCCGGTATACGCAAATTTGGAGTCACTCCTTTTGGGGATAAATTAGGGGGGGGGAAAGGGAACTGAATTTTGGAATATAAGAAGGTATTTAAGCAAAGTAACAAGATTTGCAGTTTTTGCAGTGAAACCTTAGCAGAACAAAGGAAGAGTGGCTAAGTACATAATCAGTTCAGTGGCAAAGCAAAATTCCTAGAATACTGGGTATTAAGGAGGTGGCCTTGTGAAATACACACTCTGCCATGCTTTGAAATTTAAATAAACACTACCCAAAGCTTTTGGAAGTTCCTGGCCATCTCTGAGATCATTATAGGGCCCACCAGAGGGAAGCAGAAAGCCACTGACAGTTTAGATGAAGTAATGAGTCAACAGGGGGAAATGTGTCTTAATATGCTTATTATCTGCTACAAAGAAAATTACCTGTATTTCGTTGTCATTTCAGGGGAGACAGAACATAAAACATATCAAGCCATAAAATGGAAATGTAACAGCAGTGTATGAGTCATCTAAAATTCTATGTGGAAGAGCTTTCATAGGTTCACTCATGATTTTGGTATCCCTACCCATATTTTTTCCAGAAGGTCATACATATATCAACTGAAAATTCTCCAAGTAGGAAGTAAGGTGGAAACCAACCTTCAAGGTTGGGGTGGAATTCAAAGTGTGTCACTGAGGGAGCTCTGGACTCATAAGGGTAACTTAAAATTGAAGTCGTACACAATATTGTCAAGCTTGTCATCATTTTGAGTTAACAGTAACATATAGATCGAAAGATATGAATAAAGAAATACATTCTTACCTTGTGTCATCATTCAACTAGAGTGGGAAAAAGCAGAAAACATTATTGATCACATTACGCCAGTTTGATGTACACGGACGGAGATTATATGAAACTTGGGTCATGTGTTCCTGTATACCAGCATGAAAGACTGGAGAATTCTTACCTCGGATTGTAAAAAATTAAGGTATGTCTCCTCGTCCTCTTTTGTCCCTCTGCAACACTTAACCCCGTGGAAAGCTTTGCGTCTTTGGAACCCTCTTCCCTGTCTGGTTTTCTGATACCCTTAGAAGGCGTCCCAGAAAGAAGACTGGCGGCGAGGCCAGGAGCTCTAATCGTGGTTGGCTGCTTCCTGATACACGCCTGTCCTCATTATATGTACTACAGTGTCTTTACGGCCTGACTCGCGGTTTTGGTCAATGGGGTAATCACTCCAGATCTAGAGCCAAGAGCAATTGCAAGGCCCACCCAGAGGATTATGCAGATCGCCGAGTGGTTGCAGGAGGCTCAACGCGCGTTCAGAGACAGAAGAGACGAGGCCTTTACTACCTGATCAGGCCAAGTCTCAGTCCAGGGGTCTGGGTCGGAGGTTCCCGTAGCCTCCGCAGCCCTGGGCGCTGCCAACACCCAACCCGCGGACACGCTGCGACTGCTCAGCAGGGTTCCGGTCAGGCTAACTGACCTACTCACCTCCCCTATACACAGCCCCATCACCTCCTCCTTCTCTGTGCTCAGAGCGTGGTTGAGGCAAACTAGGAAAGCATCGGACTCGAGATGAACCGCTTGCACCGCTTGTACCACCTGCACCGCCATCTTGGTCCGACCGCGCTCACGTCCGCCTCGGGCCCAATCCTGGCCTGGCCAACCCGGTGCTCGGGAGGGCGGTTCCGCGGGGGCGGGGCTTGGGGAGCGCGGTCGGGGCGGGACGGGGCGGGGCGGGGCTCGAGGCGCGCGCGCGGGGGCGGGGCGGGGCCGGCCCGGCGGCACCTGGGAGACGCCCGCGCCGGTTGGGGCAGGCGTGGCCGTCGGGCGCAGGGCGGTAGCCGGCCGCGGTCGGGGCGTCAGGCCCGGTGGCGGGGTGGGCAGAGAGGCGGCGCTCGCGGTTCGCGGGCCGACGTGCTCTGTGAGCGGCGCCCGAGCGGCGGGGCCGGCGCCTCTGGAGCGCCCGCGCCCATTTTGCCCGCCCGCTGAAGAGAGCCGTGCGCGGCCTACACGCTCCGGGGACGGCCCTTTGAGGCGGCCTCGCCGCGCGCGCCGGCCTCCTGAGCCAGAGGGACGCTCCCGTGAAATTCGGTCCTAAGACAGTTCAGGTCTTATTTTATTTCGCTTGGTTTCCAAGTTACGGCCCCTGAATTTTGTACAACTCTCCCTGGACCGCTTCCGGTCGCCGGCCGTCGCCTCGTAACTTCGGCTCGGGTGACCTCGGCCCGGGAATGCCCCTCGGCTCGCCCCGGGCTCACGTCCCGATCGCGGCTTGAGTGGCCCAGGGCGGGGGAACCTGGAAGTTTTAGCCTCGCTGCTCCTGAGGCGGACTAATTAGCCCAAGAAACATTATATTCATGTGAGTAACCTCTTCCAGAAACAGTGCTATACTGTATCTGAAAAAGTATCACTCTTAAGCTTGGCTGCAGCTGTGCTCTCCGTAGGCTCGCAGGGCTCTTACGCGTTCGGGGCAGGGAGCGGGCATGGGGGCCTCGAGTCGTATTAAAGGTCTGGGATGCCTCGCAGGTGATACCCACAACGTAAATTTCCTCAGCGCCCCTTGTCTTGATGACATCGAGCGTGGGGGGAGTCCGTGGACAACGGGTTTTCGCTTCAGGAATGTCAAACGTGCCACGGGGAAAAGGACAGCTCCTTCAACTCCCAAGATTAGGGATTACACGTGGGTTGTAGGAACCGTGCTAAATCGGAGTGTTTATGTCTGTCGGATCTGGTTTCTCTTCCCTGCGCAGTGTTGAAGCCAGGCAGGCATGGCAGTACTGGAAAGGGAACATTCCCAACGTGCTCCTTGAGGAGGTGTTGATGCTTTGCTCTTTTCTCCCAACTCAGTTCCAACCCAAGTCCCCCCACAGACAGGGTCCGCATCCACTGAAGTTACCTGTGACAGGTAGACCGGCAACCCCCATTTTTACCGAAGGCATAAGGATCGTAGGGCACCTCTTTCCATGACTCATCTACATAATGATGAAGATTGGGCAAAACTTAAAGTGTGCAATTACATTGGACCCATCTAAAATTTCTCTTAAATCTCGCTTTTACACCACGTATTAGTTAGGTTTCGGACACATATATTAGTTACTGTTTGTGGCTTGCACGCCCTGCCTTAATGGGACAACAATGGCTCTTCTTCTCATTATTATCTTTGGCAATGGAATATTTTGGCTTTATAGAAAGTGCCTTTAGACACCTTCAACAACAAAAACACCTTTTCTTTCTTGTTGCGGTTAGTCAATCTCAAATATCAGACCAACATTTGCTAACTTTTATAGTGCTCATGGCTGCATTTTACACTTCTAAATGTTTAAGTGGAGTACAGAAAAAGACTGTGAAAACCTACAGCATGCTTATTTTTTGCTAGACACTATACCAAGCATTATTGTACCTTTCCATGTAAACTACCCAAGTGGGAATCAGACTGTACAACCTCCTAGCTGTGTTGTGACTTCATGCAAATTACCTAACTTCTCTGTGCCTTACTTACTTCCCTCATCTGTAAGTGGGGGTAATAACAGTATCCACAAAACAAAATAAGTAAGTGCTGACCATTATAATCAATGCGCTGTTTATTGCTCATTTTACACCTCAGAAAACAAGTGTAGAGAGGTTAACTTGTCCCAATTCCCAAAGCTAGCAAGTGGCAAAATCAGAATTCATACCCAGGCCACACTGACTCCAGGGCATGGGTTCTTAGTAACTTCACCCATTGTAATTAAATCAGTTTATTAACTTACTTCAAAGAAAACAAGTATGTTCAACCGATGAATGAATGTTTGTAAATTGTTCAAACACCTGGAAATTGAAGTAAATTATATTTTTCGTAAGGAAGTCTTTCTATGTTGTATATCATCCATTTAATTTAACACAAAATTTATGAAATTTTTCCTCCAAATGAAATTATGAAATTATTTCCTTACTAGGAAATAGTGTGTCTAGGCCAGTGTGGTAACCGGCCATGGCATCAAAGTGACCCCCATGGGGACAATCCTCTTTAGGGCCTTAATGGATGATAAAGCCATATAAGCACTTTTTGAATCCATTTGAATTTGCGGATGGTAGTATTCCTTTGAGTTGAGTGGAGGAGGTGTATGTTAGGTATTATATTGGACGTTGTACCTGAGTTTATCTTGAGGATTTTAGAGATTCATCTTAGTTCAAGATGTTCTGAATTTTGTGAACAAGTTTCATGTGCAGAAAAATGTTCTCTAGTCAAACGAATTTGGGAAATGTTAAAATAGGTTTCTTTACTGTGTAACTTGCCAGAGCTTTTACCACACTTATGACCCTTGTGACTATAAGATTCCCAAACTTATTTGACCAAGGAAAAATTAGGGGCAAGTGTTCCAAGAATGACATTTTAGGGAAATGGTTTCCAATATATACAACCTGTGATTTTATGGTCCTTCCTCTTAATCTTAGTCCTTCAGCCTTTGCTTTTCTCTAGTAAGGATATTGTTGGCTTGTGCTCATGCAGCAGCTTCGCCGTGAGTGGTAACACACGTAAGTCCAGGGTCACGAGCAGCAGTTTGTTCCCTGGCTCATCCTACGGATGCCCA
Organism: Taxidea taxus jeffersonii; assembly: GCA_003697995.1. Taxonomy (NCBI): domain Eukaryota; kingdom Metazoa; phylum Chordata; class Mammalia; order Carnivora; family Mustelidae; genus Taxidea; species Taxidea taxus. The sequence goes on from ML100021.1 coordinate 79,433, forward strand.
GCATGTTGGCCTTTAGGTCACAGCAGCACATCACACAGCCTTTCTTCTGAGAATATTTTTGTAGTGACTCATAGGCCTCTTTGTAGTAATTCATAGTAACTCAGACTATCATCTCCAATTTATCTGCCCTCTCTATCACTGGAATCATCTCGTTTTGATGTCAGTGCAACCAGTAAAATTTTGCTTTTCATTCAAAACAAGCTTAAATGTCAATATATTAGTTGTTGACTATCTGTGGAGGTGAAATGGCAGTGAAACTCTTAATACTTGGTTTCTATTTTTTTTAATGGCCATACTTATTTCTTTTGTACTCAAAATCCAGACTTTAATACATATATTTTTTACATTAGTATTTACTTGCTTTTTGTTTGTATCTCTCCTTTCCACAGCCTTGGGGAAAAGGAAAGGCAGAACGATTGTATCTGCTAAATGGAAAAAAAAATGACTTTGACAAAATATATGGTTATATAATATACCTAAAGAATCTATCTCTACCCATGTATATGTGGTCTTTATCTGTTTCCCCTCTCTACTCAGCATACATATCCACTCACTCGCTCACAGGAACACTGACTAGTATTGACACTTCAGGTGCCCAGTACTACTATATCATTCCTGTTATGGAAGACCTTATAATACTGTATTTGAGGGGAGACAAGGCTTATGAAATAAGCAGAGCAAATGTGCAAAGGCAATTTATAATCAGAGGCAAAAATATGAGCTTGATGAGACACAAATGCTGCAGTAGTCCTAGGAGACACGAAGTTTTCCTAGAGAAGGCAGGCACCTGCACTCTGCCATAATAGTACTGAGATATGCAGAATGGCTTGTGGAGGCCTGCTAGGCAAATAGAAAGCTCAAGCAAGGATCTGGAGCGGGAAATGAATCTAGTATTTAGGGGAAAGTTTGTCTCAAATATGGTGGCAGTGGTGCTTGCTGAAATTGGTGACAGATAGGATGCAGCAACCGAAGAAGAGGAAGAAGTCCAAGATAACTTGCAAGGTTTGAGTCTGCAAGATCAGGAGAGGTGGTGTTGCCACCTAGAGAAACCGGGATTTGGTGAAGGAGAAGGGGTTCTTTGGGTGAGTTTGAAATGAGAGAACCCAGTAAGATGGGGGCTTACCATGGGCTCAGAGTCAACTCCATTCAGAATACAATGGGTGAAGCAACTATGATGCTCTTAAATTATCCACTGAAATCAGACCATTTATTACATCCATAAAACACATCTTCCTCTACTACTAGGGAAGGTGAACTAACAGTGATAAGAAAAAAAAAAAAAACTGCTCTCCTTGAAAAGATGGCTTGGTTTAGCTCAATTAGTTCTTTCAGGCTTTTTCCTTGGCTGTATCATCTGTGTTCTGGCATCTCATTTGCTCTTGGCAATCTCAGTAATGGTTTAACAACCTTCCGAGATGTGCTGCAGTTCCTCTCCTACCTAAAGGCCACCTAGTGAGAATAGGAGGTGTTTGTTTTGTGGGGCAGATCCCCCAATGCTGTATCTGCTCTGTCAGAGGAAGAAATACAGCGAAACCGTGCCATGATGCTAGGAGCCAGGTACAAACTATTCATTCCTGCAAAATGCAGGTCAAGCAATCGTGAGGCCCTGAAATGAGATCCAGAGCTAGGCAGAAAACCCTTATGGGGTTAGAGCCGAGTCTGCGTTATGGAAAGGGTTTGCCCAGGTTTGCTTCCTTTACACCTCTCAAATGGCGGAGGGCTTTTTCTGGCCTTCTGACTTGCAAAATCAGAATTAAAATGCACACCTCTGTGGAGAAACGGGTTCCGGTGACATCCTGAAGCATTATTAAAATGAAACAAGGACCTAGATGGATAACCATCATTTGCTGTCCGCTCCAGATCACCACGATCCCCAAAGTCTTTTGCAGCTTCAGAATTCCATGGAGCTACCTTAAATATTTTCCTTAACATGAAAACCCCCTTCTGGAAATGCCCAGCTGCTCTCAGTAACCTTTCTAAGTAAGCTGATAAATAGGCTGTTTGTCCTTAAAGCAAACTTTGAATTTTAATTTAGAAAGCGATGCGCATAACTCAGCCTTCACAGTCCTTTAAAATGGAATTGCTTGAAAGGGGCTTTTACCTGGGGAATATGGCACACGCATCCCTTGCTGCCCAAATCAGTGCCTGTGCACACTGATTTGGGCAGCAAGGGATGCGCGTTGCTAACTACATTTTGTCAGATGCTGCTCTGTGAATGCAGCGACTGTGACACCACTGCCCAGCTTCCTGAGGTGCTAGTCCTACATCTCCACAGAGCTCCCCACTGAGCTCAGGAGCTGAGTGCTTCACAGGCAAGAGTTAGTGCGACCTGAGGCTCTGCTGAGCGGCACTTGAGTGTCTTGATGAGTGTCAGATGGCCTCGACTCCATGTAGGCTGTGCAAGTAGACATGTGAGAGTTTTTGTTCTGGTTGGTGGTTGCTAGTTCCAGGTCACCTTGCTCACTGGTGAGTTCATTCAAACCCGAAAAGTCACACCTGTGTCCTGTGCACGGGTGCTGCAGGCTTAGGTGGAGAAAAGCAGGGCTAGAATTGGAACCCAAAGCCCAGAATGGCAGGAGAGGATGTGGGGGCTCCACCCGATCACCTCTGGGTTCACCAAGAGGGCATCTACCGCGACGAATACCAGCGCACGTGGGTGGCCGTCGTGGAAGAGGTAAGTGTTTACATTTTGCTTATTTTTTAAAATTGATTTTGCTTTTAAGCAACTTGGTTTCTAACCAGTCTCAAAATTCTGAAGTTTTTGCTTTTATTTTTGATCATTTTTTTCCCACTAGGAGACGAGTTCCCTAAGGGCACGAGTCCAGCAAATTCAGGTTCCCTTAGGTGACGCAGCTAGGCCAAGTCACCTTCTTACCTCCCAGCTACCTCTCATGTGGCAACTCTACCCTGAGGAACGCTACATGGATAACAACTCTCGCTTGTGGCAGATCCAGCATCATTTAATGGTACCCATGTTGCTTAATCGTTTTCCATTGTACTGGGGGCTCTTACAACAGAGTACTCTATAAACTTTCTTCTTCTGACAGGTCAGGGGAGTACAGGAGCTGTTGCTTAAGCTTTTGCCTGATGATTAACCTGGTATGTATTTCTATTTCTCCCCTGTTCTCCCTTTTTCTCTTTCACTCTGTTTGGTTGTGATTTTAATGATCTACTTTTTTTTCCAGGTGCTGGGATTCTAGGAAGATGTGCTCCTCTGTTCTATTCAGTATATGGCAATCCCTTCATCCGCCACTGCAGTGCACCCACCTGTGGGCCTGGGGGGAGGGACTGGGTTGAAAAACTGCTCAAGAATACAGAAGCTTAGGAAGGGTCATGAAGAACACCACAAGTGGAACTGCAGAGAGGGGGTCACACAGGCAGAAAGCAAGTCAAAAAAGCACTTAGTCAGGATACGTAACTTGAAATTGACTCCTTTGGAAATTGCCATAGAACCGTTAATGGACATCATCAGCTGGAACTGGGATCTGATGAGTCCCACAAAAGTCAGCACCTGCTACAGAACAGATGCCCCGATCACCAAGGACTTGGTACTGGTTTAGAGAGAAGAGAGCAGCTCTAGCAGCATCAACATCTATTTGTCGCTTATTTGCCCTGCGCAGTTCACCTGCCTTTCCTTCTCCCATCCTGTAAATATCCCAGGTTTTGCTCCAGTGTTTCCCCTCCCAGTACTGACCTAACTTGGATCTTACGGAGAGCTTAGGGGGCTCTGACAAAAGAGGAGGTTATGTGAATGAATGAAATGGGCTACAAAGGCTTCTGGGCCTTTTTCCTTTCTGAAATTGTGCCTTCACACTTTTAGAGGTTGCCAATCAAAATTGTGGGCACTTAAATTCATTCTCTGGCTACAGACAAATAAGTTGGTTTCTGTAAGAGCTCTAAAAATTATTTTAGCTGCTTAACTAGCACCTTTCTCAGGAAGTAATAATAGCACCAAATATTGCTGATTCCTAGGAAACCATTTACTACCTGATAAAGAATTTTCTGAGTTAAAGTAGTCATAACTGTTTATGTACATTAAAAGTAAGGTGTTTTTTTTTTTTTTTTAATCTTGGGAATCACGTCTACCATGTATTGAATCCTTACTGCCTCCCTTCCTGGCTAGACTATTCTGTGCACTTAATCCTTCCACTAATGCTTTGAGGTACATAGGGATGGCCCCCATTTAACATATGAATTATAAGGAAAAAGGCTCAAGGAGTTTAATCATTTACCAAGGGTGGTTCTGTGAATGATAGATCTGAGCAGTGGGCAAGCCTATTGGTCTGTGGCATCGGGCAGCCCACCATTGGTTTACAATATTCAAGATGAGGTGATTGAATTCAAGGTTTTATTTTCATGTAAAGCTACTTATGTCTTCAAAACGGAACGAAATGGATATTATAAAAATACAGTTGATTCATCCTATGAATGGGAAGAGTATTTTTTAGTGCAATTGTTTTCTAGCATACCTGGTTGTCTCAGAAGAAAATCCCATCTGGAGGGGCTTTAAAGTCTTTATGGATAAAAGACAAAATAAAAATCGTTTTTCTTATTTTAGTTTTCTGGATATGCCGCAGAAGGATCCGTGCCAGAAACAAGCCTGTGAAATACAGAAATGTTTACAAGGTAGTATGTTAAATGCTCTTTTTTATATTTTTCCACTTCATCTGTGAACTAACTACAAGAGACCAACTTTTCTTTTTATCAGCAAATGATATGAGCTCCCCTCAAAAGTAGTATTTCTGTGGTTATCCTGAAGATTTTTCTCACTGTTTCAACAAAGATGCAGAAAATACAAAGTGATATGATCCAAACTTCATGTTTGAAATCCTGGTTATACATTAGAATCTTTAAACTACATTAGACTAAAATCTTTAAAATACATTAGAACCTTTAAAAAAAGCTCTTGCCTAGAACAATTAAGTCAGACTTCCTGAAGACGGGTTCTGGGCAGGAATCAGTCTAAAAAGCTAACCAGGTTATTTTAATGTACAGCCAGAGTTAAGAATTACTAAGCTGAGCAAAGTCCTTTTTTAAAAAGACTAGTTTTAAATGGGTTGGTTATACTTCACTGTGGCTGAAAACCCACTTTTTAAAAGCAATCAGATTAGAAATGGGGGTTGAAAATACAACTGGCATTTGGGCTGCCAAGTTAGCAACTAAGTCTTTAAAAAAAGCAAACTTCAACTAAAGCATATTTGATGTGATCTGTCCACTTGATTTTTCCCCCCAATTTGGTTTTAAATTGGCCAATAAGTTTGGCCAAATGCTAGAGGATTTTATTTTTTTTAATCAGTGAATGATTATTGGCAGGAGAACATAGAAAGGCTACAGAGCTTTCTGAACTTCAACACTGATGTTTTTGTTAACTTTTTCCATTAGTAAAGTAATAGAGATGGAAGTCCATGAAAATATAGAAGGGTCTGAAAGAAAAATGTTAATAATTTACTCAAAGATTCACTACTAAAGAAAACCCTTGTTTGTATACTTCCTTTGCCTTTTAACTTTCATTCGTAGACTTTTCGTTTTATGATGTAAGCAGTATTTCATAAAATCTTAATCTAAAATGTTGATGTATAATGATAGTAATGCTACTTTACTCATCCTTTTCTTTCCTCCAATTTTAAGAAAAAGGAAAATGCTTTTCACAGCTTCTTCTCCCAAATAAATTCTTAACTTATTTGAATTAGCAACATATGGATACAGTGTGGGAGGATTGAGGGCTGGAAGGACTAAGAGTTAGCATTAAGCACAGCTGTAAGTGTTTTAAACATATTAAGTCATGTAGTCCTTCCATCCATGAAGCGGATGCTGCTTTGACCCCTGTTTTATAGATCGATAAATTGACACACAAGTCAGAGAACGTGTCTAGTAAGGGGTGCAGTGAGGATTTGAACCCTTTTGGTCTGATTCCAAGCTTGGACTCAGCCACTCTGCTATATTCTTTCTAGTCAGAATTAGTGTTGTTGTTTTTTTTAATCCTGGACTAACTCCCATGCACCCCATTTTAGCACTGGAGGACTTGGATCAACTGCAGCTGACCTAGAACCTTTAGGTCAAGCTGTCCCTGACTTAAGGTCTATGTATAGTAGGGGCTCTACATATATTTTCTGTAGAGGGCCAAATAGGAAATATTTTAGGCTTTGGAGGCCCGAAGGTCTTTGTTGTATAGTGTGTAGGTGGGAATGTGGGTGTGTATTTGCAACCCTTGTAAAATGTAGCCATTCTTAGCTCACAGCTGTAAAAAAGCTCTCTATCCAGAGACTGCAATTTCCCCACCTCTGTTGCACAGACTTGGTAGGGATGTCCCACAGCCACCACTGTCCTAGAAAAGGGTATGTAAGTTATTAACCTGAAAGAAAAGGAAATTTATATATAAAAATACCTTTCAACCACTTTGTAAATCATGCTTTTTTTTCCTAATTTTCCTGTTGACTGGTCTGTACATCAGAAAGAATTAAATGGATTTGGGTGCATCCTCTTTCTTCCAGGTCCCTAGATAAAATGAAGTGAAAAGGAGTGGGAAGCCCTGATCTAAAACTTCCCTGCATCTGAGTTCTGTGAGATCATGACTGGGGTCTGCCTGTCTCTTTTTCAGCCAACAACTACATGGAATCTAAGTGTCAGGCTGTCATCCAAGAACTGCGTAAGTGTTGCGCTCGATACCCTAAGGGAAGATCTCTCGTCTGTTCGGGATTTGAAAAAGAGGAGGAAGAAAAGCTGACACTGAAGCCTACATCAAAGTAAAGTTCTGCTGAAAAGTTAAAGGCTGTGCCATGTATCCACCAAGCAAGTTGGTCTCCCTGACTCTTTCTTCAGGCCAGGTAGCAGCAAATATCAAATAAAAAAGTCAACTATAAAAGTTAATGAATATGCCATCTATGCAGAACAGAGAAACATATTAAATATGTAGAATGTAATAAAACTGAGCTGCTGAAATAAACCTGTTAAGTGAAAAATTTTGGTTCGGTACTTGCGGTATTGTGACTTATAAGAAATATGTATCTGGTCTTTATCTCCTCTCCTGGTGCACAGCTCCTCAAACCCTTGGAATTTCCTAAGTGATAATAGTGCTAAAGGTGTCTTGTCACATTAATGAGGTGACTTTTGCATAGTAACCTATGCATGAGGACTGGTTGCCAGGGGAACCAACCATGTGATCAGAGGGTTGGAACTTTCAATCCCCCACCCACCTCACCTCTGGGAAGGGGAGAGGGACTGGAGGTTAAATCAGTCACCAATGGCCAGTGATTTAATCAGTCCTGACTGTAATGGAGCCTCTGTAAGAACCAAAAAGGACTGGGTTTGGACAGAAACCCCTGTATGTGGGACCTTGACCTTTGTACCTCTTCATCTAGCTATTCATCTGTATCCTTTATAATAAGCTGGCAAATGTTAAAGTAAATGTTTTTGAGTTCTGTAATTACTCTAGCAAATTAATCAAACCCAAGGAGGATGTCCTTGAGAACCTCAGATTTATAGCCAGTGAGGCAGAAGGACAGGTAACAATCTGGACTTAGAAATAGGTGTTTGAATTTGGGGCAGTCTTTTAGACTGAGCCCCTAACCTGTGGGATCTGACACTAATTCCAAGTAGATAGTTAAGTTTGTAGGACACCTAGTCAGTGTCCACTGAGAATTGGAGAATTGCTTGATATAGATGTTAATGAATTGTCTTTTTAGCCTTTGAATTTGGACTACTGGTCCCATTCATAAAACTCATCATGTGTTAGGTGAAAAGACACCCCTCCAGTGCCACAACCATGACACGTTCGGACTACATCCTGTCGAATTTCCAGTAACTCAGAGCACAGTGTCCTTCCAGATGCCAGTGAGAGCATTTCTTTCCACTTTTACCTCCCCACTACAGTGCCTAGCAAGAAGAAGACACTTAATGTTTGTTCAAAGAGTGGTAGGAAAGGCCTAGAGATGATTCTTGCAATGTTTAACAACCCCTAGTTTATCATGAGAAAACTGAAGAAGAAAAAAAAAAAACAACACTTCGTTGGAAAGCAGGCAGGCAGCAACAGAACTCTTAGGTGGTTTATCTATTATAATCCAAACGTTACAGTGAACCCGCACGATGTTAATACAAGGCTGCTGTAGGAAGCCTGTTGACAGTTGTCAGGGACTTCATGCGGTGGTGGTAGAGTGACAGTAGCAAACAGGCCATTTGCTTTCCTCAAACAGGTGCTAGAACCACCATCACTCCAGCCTTCCCCCAGAAGAAAAAGTTGACTTTCTAAGCAGGGGCAGAAACAAATTCTGGTATGTCCCTGTCTTAGTCCATTCGGGCTGCTGTAAGCCCATTCTGGCTTATGAACAACGGACATGTATGTATTTCTCACAGTTCTAGAGGCTGGAAGTCCAAGTTCAAGGCACCTCCCATGTCAGGAGGGGAGCGAGCAAGCTTTCCTGGGTCTGTTCAGTAGAGGCACTGATCCCAGCCATGAGGGCTCCACCTCCATGAACTCATCATCTCCCAAGGGCCCCACTTCCAAATAGCATCACCTTGGGTGTTAGGATTTCAGCACGAATTTTTGGGAACACAAACATTCAGTCCAGAACAGGGAGGATCCTACGTTGCCATGAAGGACTAACGTAAGATAGTCTGAGATAGTCAAATGCCATTATCATTTGAGACCAACTGTTCTTTTAAGCCGCATTCCCTAAAGTGTTTCTAGGAATTGCTGTCAAAGGCGGGGAGGGGACTAAAGGCTTCTGTGGTCAGATAAGTTCAGGGAATGCTAGATTAGACATAAGTTAACAGGTCTCTCTCCTCTAAGACTTCAAAGCTTTCAGTATGCTACTGTAAATTATGATTCTTTGAAAAGGACTGTTTGATGCACTACTTGCCAAAGTGTCCCCATTTTGCAGACAGCCCCTCACAGGGTGAACGTTCCCCAGAGAGACTTGGAGAAACCTTAGAGAGGTTTGGTCCACAAACCAAGGTGATCGTGCCATGTTCTCATGAGATCATTTAAATGAACTCTTGTGTGAACAGTGAAATGATTTAATAAAATATTTTACAACTATGTTTACATTATATACACATGTGAGTTACATTTAAAACTATCAATTGATAGCAGTGCTAGGATTTATACTAGGAATCACTGTATGATCAAATACATAGTTTTACTGTGCTTTATTACAAAATCATTTTTGAGTTAACTTCTCAAGTTTCAGACTGTTTTAAACTTTTTTCCCTGGGGTCTCCTACTTTACTTGGAACTCTCAAAGCTTCAAATAAGTTGTTCCTTCCTATCTTTAAACTCAGTCCTGTCTCAGTTGAAGTTAACATCTATTGGCAGACATTAAATCGGATTCTTCTCTGCTATTATGAGACACAGAAGAATAGAACAGCCATCAGAAAAGCTTAACACTCATCCAGTGGTTTTTACGTGGTAGGGACCGCAGCACTGACTCGCACTCTCTAGGGAGGAGCTGGGACGGAGAGAACTACGATGCCGACTCTTTCAGAGACCAGAAAGTCTGTAAGTGGGCTAGCCGCGCTGTCTATCCACTTGGTTAGCTAGTAACTAAAAGACGCGGTGGGGATGGCTGTATCTCACTACTTTTCATGGAAAACTTCAGCATCCCCTGAGGAGATACATATTGACCCGCCGCGATGCTGCTGTGACAACTCCCTTCCCATGCGCAGCTCCCAACATTTAATCATCTGTACGCTTGTGCTTGGTATCTGGAAGGCGTCCAGAATTGTGCAGCACTTAATATAAGAGGCTTTAAAGGCCTGTTAAGTAGTCCCTTGTTAACAACAGAACTGTGACTTTTTTAGCACACGTTCCAACTCTGCTGCAGTGGTTCTCAACCTTGGGTGCTCAGTGGAGACAGGAGGCATCCACCCAAAGGTGCCCCAGGCCAGTGCACGCCATCTGTAGAGAGCCAGGCGTCAGTAGTTTGTGAAACTCCACTGCTCTGTTATCCTGACAGCATTCTTACCATTTGAAATTCAGAAAGGTGGACAGTTTTGGTGAGCCCATAAGCTGACTTCCCACGTTTTTTTAAATATAAAAAAAGTGCAACACTGTCAATTTTCTGTAGAAAAATAGTGCTCTTAAAATTCATGATTCCTTAAGAAGAACCAAACATCACAGAACACGATTTCTGGGAAGTCGGGTCCAGAATGAAATACGTATCTTGTGCCCAGTTCTCCGAGAGCTCACACTAACATTGTGTGAACAATGAAGAAAGCCCATCCCCGGGCTTCATGACGGAAACCAAGCTGGCAACTGGTGGAAGCAGCAGAGAGGGCCGCAGTCTAGTTTCGCCTTAGGTGAGCTTCCATCAGAGAAGAAACTGAGACGATTGTGAAACATTAATGATACTCAGCAATTTCAAATCCATCTCTACACACTTCTTCAAGCAGAGATTTCTTGTATTTTCCGAAACGACAGAAAAGTAGAGGTCTCAGATAAGAGCCCAATCATTAGTCATGCCCATCTGGCTGACAGGTATCAAACAAAAGGACGGAGACAACAGGCTTACAATAGTCATCCATACAGTGACTGCATTTTGATAGCTTAAGCATCCCCTACCAGAGTATGCCAGCTGGAATTATGCAAGGTTCGTTCCTTCTAGAATACTGTTCTCCAGCTTTATTCCCGTTCTGTCTTCTGCCAGCATCCATGAGGCAGTAAGTGCCCAGGCCCAGTAAGGAGGACCCTTACCAAGTGGTAGGGCGGGGGGGGGGGGGAGTCAGGACTCCCGCTGTTTGATGAATGACCCCAGGCTGAGTGTTAAGAGGTCGGAGCAAACACGAGGTCCAGATGGGAAGCAGGAGGAAAATGTTGTATGTTAAGACGATGACAGTGACACTAATGACAATGAGGCTGCTCAGCGACGTGGACACAGAGCCTTACGAGGACGGACAACACTGGAGTCTTATTTTCTTGAGCCTGAGAGGGCAGCAGCCCTAAACTGAGAGTTGGGTCCCTCTCACGTCTCGTTGGACACCAGGGCGAACTTCGGGGAGAAGGAACTCAAGCATTATAGAGAAACTGCTGTGACCTTGTCTGACGGACACATCCACACCTGGAGGCTGAAACATCTGCAAGGCTTTTCTCCCCTTTGCCACGCTGCCCCCGTGCACCCCACTGTGCCCTTTCTGTCCCCTGCCAGGCCACCACGGCCCCTCCCAGTGCCCTTGTGACCCTGAGCCACCCTTCGATGAACTGTTGTTGCCACGATGGGACTGGGCAGGATTGAGACACGTTCACAGCAGTTTCTCCTAATCCGGGCCCAAGCTACAGGTGGAGAAGCCCCGAGTATGGTGTTACCACAGCCCTGCCAGCAGGGGGCACCAAACTCCCAAACACGCTGTCGTCCTCCGCCGGTCACGGAAAATGTACAGTCTCTTCTGAGAGAAGCCCAGCACATTACTGGACTCTGGGTTCTGGGGGAAAATATGTGTCTCACTAAACAGCCTTGCTAATAAAAGAAAAATGATCCCGTCATGGGTGCAAGTGCCTGGTCCTGGTGTCTTGGTTTTGTACGATGGGTTGGCTACTAGTTGTTCAAAATTTTGGGAGAAATCTTACCTTCCCCTTCATCATCTCAAACAAAACTCTGGCAACAGGGCCTCAATTTAGAAGCTCCCTAAACGCCTGCTGAAATCCAACACGTACACCAGAGCACCCCGCACAGGCACAAGCGGTGGCCCTACTTGGTGGACAGAACTCGGGACCATTCTCATGGCAGGAGCGTGAGGCCCACCTGCAATCCTGACCTTCACCATTCACTTCAGGATCCCAGAAGGCTTGGAAGAAACTTGCACAGGAACCTACAGGCTTTATTTCAGTCTATTATCTATTACAAGCTGATGAAAGGTTAGAATGACCTACTAATGTCTACTGTCCTCACTGATAATCACAGGACAAAAATAGATGGACATAAGGCAACTCCCATCCCACTAGAGAGGCAGTCAGTGGCCACTCTTCCCATCATGCAACCCGAAGGAGCATAGGGCACATGAGTTAGGTTTTCCAGCCACCGTTCTGTTGGTCTGGGTGAATGACGTGGGTCAAGTCATCGAAGAGCTGCAGCCTTGACTGCCGTACTTGACCTAACCCAGGGACCCTGCATCAGAAGCAGAATGTAGAAAACTAAGGAACAAATAACTCAGTGTCTTCAGTAACTACATTGCAGGCCAAAAAAAATAAATAAATAAAGGAAAGAACAAGAACATAAGGATTGAAAGAGACTGGGCAGACCTTGTATGGACTTTGTTTCAAACAACCAAATGCAAAACTCTAAGAGACAAGAAATTTTGAAAACTGGCCAGGTATTCGATGATATTAAGGAATTCTTATTAATTTTTTGGTATGATAGTAGAGTATTATATTTATTTTAAAACCAGTTCTTACCATTTAGAGATACACACTAAAATATAACGAAAGGATACATTTTATAATTGTTTTGAAACAACTGATAAAGCAATTTGATGATCATTGCAGGTGGGTGATAAATATATGAGGGTCATTGTACTTTTCTCGTAGATATGTTTGGAAATTTCCATAATAAAAAGTGAAAACCTTTTTTTAAGTTCTTACACCAAAATATGCAACACAGAGGCTCATACCATTATGACTGGGGGATGGTTCATACATATTGTAAGCAAAATAACTTTTGTTGCCTTAAAATGAGGAGGAAAAAATGCAGATGGATGAATTCTAAAAAGTTCCACGCATCCACTGGTAGCTACAATTTCCAAATTCAATGCATTTTTCCCAAGTTAAAAGGCAAACATATTAAAAGAAGGCCTTTAAAAACATTCATTCTGCAGAGATCACCTACGAGTTTAAGAATTAATCCTGTTTTCCTCATTCTCAGAACTCACAGAGTCTCAAATAATTCTTTGGATCAGTCCCTTTTCTGGATACATTTATAATCATGAGGTCATTATTCAGCTACTCAACCAAGCCTGGATACGTCGAAAGTGCTCGGTTCCATGGGTGTAGTGGTGAAGACACAGCCTTCCCCTCCACAAGTAAACATTCCAGCTGAGGTTGCAGACGACGAACTGTGCTAAGATTCTACACATGTGTATGTGTGTCTATAAACTTTCTCTAAGGGCTGGGGCCATTGTGAGACAGCAGAATGTGTATGATGGACATGATTTACGTCACACATGCCACTGCTACTGGTCTCCATTCTGAATGCCTACAATGCCGCCTCTTTAAAACTCTGGCTGGAATGTGACGTACGTCATACCAACCAGATAAAGAAACAGAATTGGCACAGAGGAGCTATGGCTACCCCTAATGTTTCAACAAGAGGTAAATAACACTTCACTTCTCAGAGCTGAAAACCTCTTCTGTGAAATAAAAATCCAAGAGCTTCTTCCCTTTCCTACCCAAAGTCACTTATTTTACCATGAAAAAACCCTTTGGAAATAGCCATGAGTTGCTTTATGGTGGAAAACATCCCCGGGTAATATCTTAATGCACTTAATGATTCACTAAATTTGACCATCAGATGATGTACCTGTTAGTTGGTTTTCCACCAAACACAATACCTTTGGCTCAGAATATATACCTTTAGCACAAGCTCATTCCATATTCGGATTTTTCAATTATAGTGCTTATACTGCCATTCTGGTCAGGATAATTATAGCAGGTATATAAACAGCTCTCTTTCTGTAATCCAAAACCAACTAAAAAGAAAGCAGACACCAGATACCAAGTCTTTCATGCTTAAAGGCAAATGTATTCAGTTCCTTTCCAGGCAGCACATAAGGTATCTCTATGCTTGTGATTTCTTTTCCAAATCAAGTTTGGGACAACCTTTGAGGATCCACCCAACCTCCAAGGGGAGCCGTCTCATACACCACGGTCTGTTAAGTATCTTATACGGGAGAAGGGGAAGGGACACGTTTGCTGACCTACAGGTTAGTCAAGTGGGGAGTGTGCTGGGAGGAGAGCTGATGTCTATGGTCTCTTCCGCCGCCATCAAGTTCATAATAGGGCTGTATCAACTTGCACCGACAGATGCCTACAGAAGCCGTTCGGATGTGCCACAGCAGGGAGGAAGTCATGGAAGAAGTAGGACAGACTTGATGTGCTATGATGGAGCGAGGAGGCTGCTGGCTGGAAAAAACAGGAGTAACGGAAGTGAAGTTGTCGTCCTTAGGATGCCATGCCAAGCAGAAAGCCTCCAAAAAATCCCCCAGTCACTAGAACGTTCTTCTTCACAAATGACACTACCTAGGAACAGAAGATAGCACAAATGGGTTATTTTGCTAGGGGTATTATTAGGAATCAGATCTCTGTTACCTATGCGACCTGAACAATGTCAATCCCTTCACCACTGGGTCTCTAGGTCAAGATGGTAGCAGGGAAGTCGGAGGGGGAGACAAACCATGAGAGACTGTGGACTCTGAGAAACAAAGTGAGGGTTTGGGAGAGGAGGGGGTGGGGGGATGGGTGAGCCTGACGGTGGGTGTTACGGAGGGCACGGATTGCGTGGAGCACCGGGTGTGGTACATAAACAATGAATTCTGGAACACTGAAAAAATAAAATTTTAAAAAATGGTAGCAGGGATGTTAATGTGAAATGATAAAATTCGAGAGATGTTTCTGAAATGGGACTTTGATTGGATGACTGGCCATGTGAGGGAGGAGGAGGAGAAGCCAAAGGCAACTCCTTGGAATCTGTCTTCAGTTATGTCTGTTAGAGAGCTAAGAAATCTGCCCGAGAGTTCATTCAGGAGCAGGGAAGGACAGAGTTCACGGGGAAAATTATGGGGAAAGAGGAAAAGCTGTATTTAATAAACTGGTTACAGAGGCAATTCTCAGTTTCCAACTTCGCTCCTTCATTCTGACACCTACTTTCCGATCAGGGCTGCTCATTCTGAAGGATCTCCTCCCAATTTCTCTACCCGTCCATCCTGTCCATCCCTCAGTCCATCCGTCCATCTACCCCGCCCATCCCCCTCTGAGGCCTCCTCCTGCGTGGAAACCATGTATTGCATCCTCATCCCTCACCACTCAGGGGAGGATTAAAACAAGGAGATCTCCAATCCACAAAACTCCCACCTCCTCCTGTCCATTCACCCGCAGCTCAGAACACAGAGTCGGCACGCTGTGACCCCCAGGCTCTCTCAATTTTCATTTCAGCCAGAACTTTGCTCAGGTGGGCCCGAGTCCCTCTTCTTCCCACGTACAGCCACCACCTCAGACGCCGCTGGCTGGGACAACATGCCCGGGACCCTGGCCTCATCATTTCTTGAAGTCCAGTACAGTGACTTGATGTCCCAACCAGTTCAGCCACTCATACCCTGACCCGCTCCACGCTACTACCCAGTCCCCCGGGACTCCCTAGCGTCCTCACTCCCACTACGCCTGTGACTTCCTATGTCCCTTTCACTGGCTCTCTGACTTGACTGGACCCCACAGTTCCCTACCTGAGGTATTGTCTTTTGCCATCTACCATTCTTAGGGGGAATGAGAACAGTCATACAAATTCCTAAAATAATCGTTTTCGTTCATTGTCTTTACTGTCTTCCTTCCTACTCTTTCCTCAACTTGCTACAGTTTGGCCAAAACTGTCGTCACTGAAGTCACTGATGACTTGACTGCTAAACACTCAACTTGTCACCCTCCTTCCCTGGCTTCGCAAGTAGCAACACGGGCTCCAAGGGGGGAACCGGCCACTATCCCTGGAGCCTGTGACAGTAGCAGGCCACCAAAAGGAACACAAAAATCTGTGGCATGAACTACTTCCAAGCCTCCTGGTCAGTTGATAACAAGTTCCCTCTGTGACTCAACAGTTTATTACATTACCTCCCATGTCACTAAAGTTTTCCACAATCACGTATTACTTTTGTAATTATGTGAATAGTCAAGTCTTGGCAAAATGAAAAAAGTGTCACTTTTATAACCTTGAGCTTGAGGCAGGGGGCGGGAAGTGGGAGGGACCATCTGCACTCCTGGGCCCCCACAGATGCCACCTTCCATTTGGGCAAAGGACCAGCTTTGGCCTGCCCCCCCCCCCCCCCGCGACCGCAGGGGGAAGCGCCCAGGGAGACGCGGGGCGACGCGAAACCCGCCGTGTCCCCCTCGCGTCCCCCTCGCCGCAGAACGAATTCAAGGCGCGATCACCTCGCATTCGCGCTCCCGGACAGAAGCCACCGGCACGTGGGTCCCCGCGCCCGGAGCCCGCGCCCGGCTCACTCCGCAGGCGCGCCGCGAGCCTCACCTCCTCCGCTTTGCTTCTGACCTCCGTAGATATCTGGTTGCTCTTGCGGATCTTCAGCTGTTCCTTGGCTTTCTTCATGTCCTTCTCTACTCGCTGCCAGTCCACCTTGATGTAGCCCGTGTGGTTGGCAAGCTACCGTTTCCATGACGACGGCAAGGAAGAGACACAGGCTTGTTATTTCTGCTCATTACGACTGAATCGCCGAAGTACCTCACGAGAAACCCTTCTGACCTTCCATTTCCTGAGACATCTGCCATCCAGTCCATCGCACGACAATGACACTCACTCGGCACCTCCTCGGTACCCGCCCACCGCGCAAGGCCCTACGCCTGATGCCAGATCAACAGACTGACCTGCCGCGACTCCCGGCAATCCTTTTACTCTTAAACTCTCATCCCTCTCTACAGACTTTGAAGTGAGCTTAAAAATCTAAAATGGTAAGAGGAAAATCAGAATCGAAAGCCCAGATGTAAGGTGAAGAAACCTTACAGACCTTACGGCCAACATAATCACTATCAGCTCAGAGAGAAATCTAGTCCACGGCCCCACAGAGATTTCTCCAGAGCAACTTCATGTAAGCGGTACTGAGGGAAACACATCCAAGTACGTGGATAGAATACACCCACTGCCCTTCCGGAAGACAGCAGGCGCACACACTAAAGCTCAGTGGAAACAATTTCACTGAGAATGGGTGACTGGGATAACACTGATTTAAGTACGTTGTTTTCTGACGGATTAATGTTACCCAAGGAATTAAAGAGACTCGTGACAGCCCATCAGTCGATCTTCCATCGATGTCACTTCTCTCCACCAAAGTTTTGGGAAGTCCTATCTATCGGAATTTCTCAAAATATCTAAACCTGAAACTCCTCCCTAGTCTCCCCCTGCATTGTTGCTCTTCCTCTCCACGATCAAGGTCCATGGGGGACGCCAGAGAAATGGGGTCATTCCTGGCCACTTCAGCAGAGGCTCCAAAGGCATGTTCCATAGGGTCCTCCAAGGCCTAGTGTGGCTAAAAATGAGGAAGAGGACCAAGACAGAAGCTGTGAACTGACACCTCAGGGACAGAGGGAGCCGGACAGAATTGCTAGACAGGTGGCAGCTGCCAACAAGAAGCATTAGAACAAGGGCGCCCGGGGGGGGCTCAGTCGCTAAGCGCCTGCATTCAGCTCAGGGCACAATCCCGGGGTCCTGGGATCGAGCCCCACATCGTGCTCCTACTTTATGGGGAGCCTGCTTCTCCCTCTGACTGTTCCCCCTACTTGTGCTCTCTATCAAATAAATAAGTAAAATCTTAAAAAAAAAAAAGCATTAGATCAAATGCTGGGTTATAAAACTGTCTCATTCGTAAAAAAAAAAAAGAAAAAAAATTTTAGAAAAAAAGTTTAGGGGTGTCTGGGTGGCTCAGTAGGTTAAAGCCTCTGCCTTCAGCTCAGGTCATGATCCCACGGTCCTGGGATCGAGCCCTGCATCGGGCTCTCTGCTCGGCAGGGAGCCTGCTTCCTCCTCTCTCTGCCTGCCTCCCTGCCTACTTGTGATCTCTGTCTGTCAAATGAATAAAATCTTAAAAAAAAAAGTTTAGAAAAAGCGAGGTTAGCAAGGTTGCGGAACATATACGATCACGCAAAATCAACTGTATTCTTTTTGCTAGCATCGAAGCAACCAGAAATGGAAATAAAATTTATGATTTGTAATAGCTGTACAATAATTAAATACTAGATAGAAATCAAAACAAAAGTTATACAGGATCCACATGCTGAAAACCACAAAATGCTGAAGAGTTTAGAGATTAAAAAATAAATGGAGAGAGAGGCCCTGGACGTGGAACTGAAGAGAAATGATGTCCAATTCTTTCCAAGGTGGGCTACAGAGCAGAACGCTTTGCAGATTTACAAACAAGCTGGTTCCAAAATGTGCACAGAAAGGCGAAAGACCTAGAACATCCAGAATGATTTTGAAAAAGAACACAGTTGGAGGAATCATACTACCTGATTTCAGGGTTGGCTATAACGCGACAGCAGTGAAGATGACAGTATGTTATTAGAGAAGGTACAGACACACAGATTAATGGGACAAAATAAAGTACAGAAACAGATAACTTAATTTAAAAAATGGACAAAAAACCTGAATAGACACATTATCAAAAAGGCTACGTGGAGGGGCACCTGGGTGGCTCAGTGGGTTAAAGCCTCTGCTTTCAGCTCAGATCATGATCCCAGGGTCCTGGGATCGAGTCCCGCATCAGGCTCTCTGCTCAACGGGGAATCTGCTTCCTCCTCTCTCTCTGCCTGCTTCTCTGCCTACTTGTGATCTCTGTCTGTCAAATAAATAAATTTAAAAAAAAAAGGCTACGTGGATAGCAAATAAGCCTATGAAAAGATGTTCCATATTATTCGTTATCATTCTGAGTCCAACTGGAAGACAGGCTTGGGGCCGAGGGTGAGTGGCCAAGGAAGGCCACGTGTAACTGAAGGCATGAGGTATCGAGGAATAAAATCGAGGCATGTAGAAGATGTATACGAAAAAACATTTTAAAATCTATGCGAAGATATTAAAGACCTAAATAAATGCAGAGAAAACACATATTCACAGGTGACTCATTATCATAAAAGACATTAATTCTTCCCACACTTACTCATACGGCCACCATATCCCTCCGGTGACCGACAGCTGAGTGCACAGTATTGACTCCCTGGGTGCCACCCCGCTCCCCTAGCCAGGAGGAACCCCGTACTCCTTGACTACCCGACTCATGCAACACCAGAATCCCATTCTGAGAATCTTTCCTGGTGATTCCTCCAGTACCCATTGCTTCTGTCAGTCAGAGCCCCCAGATTAAGAGATTAAGAGACCTTGTCACGTATATGAATAATGAAGCACTCTGTTGTGTCGTGAAACTAATACTGTACATATCCCATATACTTCAAGTGGAAAAAGTCTAAGATGAAAGTTAAAAAGCTATTTCGAAGCAACGTGAAGATATTTACGAAGTCAAGTCTGGAGCAGGGAGGAGGGGAAACCCCAGGGACAGCTGTCACTGCACTTCCGCCTGCGGGGCTCAGAGGAAGGACAGGGCGGCCGCCACGCGGGAGTGTGACCTGCCCCGGCCCGCTCTGCTCGTGTAGCTCCAGCCGCCTCCTGCCTGTCGCCCCGTGAGACCCGCAGCCACCGGCACCCACCTTGGCCTCTCCACGTGACTGACCCACAGAAGCTGCAGAGCCAACAAAAGGGTGGTCATTTCGAGCTTCGTGCCTGCGGGGATCTGCTGTGGGGCGACACCATGCCCTGACCTGGCCACCAGCCGGGCCTGCCGGGCCCCGGCCTTCTCCCGCACACTGAACTCCCGCCGGACCCACGCGGCAAACGCAGTCCTCCTGCGGCTCAAAGGGAGCACTTACCCCGCTGAGATGAGGACTGCCGTCCGCGGGACACAAAGGGCTGAGCTCGGAGACCGGGCACAACTCAACAAGTTAGGGCTCCCACAGAGCAGTGCTTCTCGCACTCTGCTCCACATTAGAATCACCTCAGGACTTTTACAAAGACTTCAGTGGTGAGGGCGCCTGGGGGGGCTCAGGCAGTGAAGCGTCTGCCTTTAGCTCAGGTCATGATCCCAGGGTCCTGGGATCGAGTCCCGCGTCAGGCTCTCTGCCCGCAGGAGCCTGCTTCCCCCTCTGCCTGCCAGTCCCTCCGCTCGCGCGCTCTGTCCGTCTGTTTGAAAAACCGCACTTAGGTGTGTGAGCAGACCTTCCACCTATGAAACCAGGTGGGGAGAGGGCAGGAGGCAGGCTAAAGCATCCGCGCTTTCTAACCCTCCTTCGGTAAGTCCGCAAACCCGCACCCCGGAGCTGGGAAGTAAACTCGGCTCACGCGGCGCAGAAGGACGTCCGACCGGGCTGCCACTTGGCCCCCATTTCTCACCGACCGCTCTGGAATCAGTGTTCCCTGTGCAAAACAGATCCCACCACAGGGCCCTGCATAACACTTCATATTTCTGAAACCACACTGACTTAATATTTCAACCGCTCTTAAAACCCCGACAAAGGAGCTATGATATGGAATATGTGCTATGTCCCCATGTTACAGGTTCCGAAACGAAATGTGACTCCTAACTGATGAGATCTGGTTCAAATGGTCACTAGCATTTCAAACAGTCTGCTGAAAATAAGTGCAAAGGCCATGCTGGAATAATAGAGCCAAGTCTACGTTACAGTCCTCATGCCGCATTCCTCATGGGCAAGGGGCATTTCCAAACTTCTAGGGACATCTCACATACAGACCTGAAGGAGAAAAAATCCACCTCCCACGGCTGTTGCAGCCAACTTTCCAACCTTCTGGAATATGAAGCCCGTGCACCTACAAAAACCAAAGCAACGTCAGACAAGTGGACAGGCTGGCGAGTGCACACGTACGTGCACGTCTAACAATGTTCAGATCTTACTTACCTCCGGACGACCCAGCTCCTTCCCACTCTTACGTTGTATCAGCGCAGAGCAGAGGCTCTGAACTCACCAAGACCCTGATTCAAATCCTGGCTCTCCCACTTACTGATTTTGTGGTCTTGAGCAAATCTAGAGATTTATGTATTTCTTTACCTGAGAGAGAGCACGAGCAGGGGGAGGGGCAGATGGAGAAGCAGACTCCCTGCCCAGCAGGGATCCTGGGGCTCCGGGATCATGACCTGAGCTGAGGGCACACAGTTAATCAACTCAGCCCCCCAGGTGCCCCTGGGTTGCACTTTAAAAGATGACTCTGGGGACGCCTGGATGGCTCAGTTGGTTAAGCGGCTGCCTTCGGATCAGGTCATGATCCCAGCGTCCTGGGATCGAGTCCCACATCGGGCTCCTTGCTCGGCAGGGAACCTGCTTCTCCCTCTGCCTCTGCCTGCCTCTCTGTCTGCCTGTGCTCGCTCGCTCTAACAAATAAATAAATAAAATCTTTAAAAAAAAAAAAGATGACTCTGGCTACACTGTGGAGAAGGGATTCTAGGGGGAAAGCATAAAGGCAAATATCCTCCTAGGAAATTAACAAACCTGAGGGGACCCCCCAAGCTCTGCAAACTGGTAAGAGACTTTGGCGAGACTGCAGTATAAAAGAGCCATATACAAAACCCATTAGGAATTGAAATTTTAAAATACCATTTATAATAGTATCAAAAACTAAGATGTGCAAGACCTGCAAAGCATTGCTGAGAGAAACTGAAAGAAACCTAAACATGGTTTATGGATCAATGCAATCCCAGGCAAAATCTCATCAGATTTTTTGCAGATATTGGCAGCAAGCTTGTTCTAAAATTCATATGAAAATGCTGTGTACCCAGAACTGTCATATCAACTTCAAAAAAGTACAAAGTTGTAATATTTACCTGATTTCATGAGTTAGAAAGTTACAGTGACAAAAACAGTGTGACGCTGGCACAAAGACTAACAAATCCACTTAGCAAAGAGTCCAAGGGCGCCAGGGTGCCTCAGTCGGTTACGCAGCTGACTCTTGATCTCAGCTCAGGTCTCGATCTCAGGGTCGTGGGTTTAAGCCCCACAACTGGGCTCCACGCTGGGCATGGAGCCTACTTAAAAACTAAAACGGAAACTAAAAAATACTTGAAAAACAACAAAGAGCTCAGAAACAGGGGCACCTGGCTCAGTCCGAAGAGCATGAGACTCCTGATCTCAGGGTCATGAGTTCGAGCCCCACGTTGGGGATAGAGATTACCTAAAAATAAAATCTTAAAAAAAGAGTTCAGAAACAGACATCTAGTCAACTGATTTTTGACACAAGTACAAAAGCAATTCAGTATAGAGAAGTATAGTCTTTTCATCAAAACAATTAGGTATCATATGCAAATAAAGAACTTAGATTCCTACTTTGCAATATATTCAAAAACTAAATAAAAATGAATCATGGACCTAATAAAAAATCTAAACCTATATATCGTCTAGAAGAAAATACAGAAGAAAATCTTAGTGATCCTAGATTAGGAAAATATTCTCAGAAATGACATCAAAAGCTAGAGCTACAAAAAAAAAAGTTGATAAATTACATTTCAAGTTTCAGAACTTCAGTTCTTTACTGTTAAGAGAATAAAAAGCTAAAAAGTAGAAGAATATATTTGCAAATCACATATCTGATATAAAAGTTGTATCTGGAATATATAAAGAACACTCATAACTCTGTAATGAGAAAACCAACATCCCAGTAAAAATACGGAGAAAAGATCTGAACAGATACCTCATCGAAGACAGATGGATGGCAAAAACAAGGCCATGAAAAGATGCTAATATCATTAACCATTAGGGAAACACAAATTAAAACTACAGGGAGATACCACTTTACAGGCACCAGGATGGTCGTAATCAAAAAGGCATAATGCCCAAGAGCTAGCGAAGACACGGAAAGACCAGAACTGCCCTACGTTGCTGGCAGAGGTATAAGATAGTACGGCCAGTTCACAAAAGTGTATGCCAGGTTCTTAAGAAGTTAAGGCGCTCCATTTATAATCCCCAGCCATACTATTCCTAGGTACTGACCCAAAAGAAAGAAAAGCGTATGTTCCTACAGACTCGTACACAAATGTTTTGGCCCCGAAGTGGAAACAAACCAATATCCACCAAAGGTAAAGGATAAACAAAATGGTTCATCCACACGATGGACTACTACTTATCAAGGAAAAGGACTGAACTACTGATTTAAAAAAAAACAGCACAGATGAACCTCAAAATTAGTATGCTAACCGTAAGAAAGCAGCCAGACAAAAAAAGAACACACACTGTATAATTCCATTTATATATAATTCTTAGAAGATGCAAAGTAGTCTACAGTGACAGAATGCAGATCAGAGGTTAGTGGGGTCATGAAAGGGATTAGGCAGAGGTACAAAGAAACTTCTAGAGTGATGGATGTGTTCACTACCTTGACTGTGGTTATGATTTATGCATATGTATATGTCAAATTTTATCAAATTGTATACTTTATAAGATTTTATTTATTTATTTGACAGAGAGAGAGAGTACAAGCAGAGGGAGGGGCAGAGGGGTAGGGAGAAGGCAGCCAGATTGGGGGCTCCATCCCAGAACCCTGGGATCATGACCTGAGCCAAAGGCAGACACTTCCCCAGCTGAGCAAATTCCCCAGGCGTCCCTCAAATCGTACACTTGTTTAAATTGTACTTTTAAACGGCTAAAAAAAAGGAAGTTAAAAAGTAAGTTAAATTTTACTTTTAAACAATTGTATACTTGTTTATACTTCTGATTTGGCAATTTATTTACTAAACTGTTAAAAAAAATAAAGAAGAGCCAAAAAGTTCCTTTGCCAAAATGGCAATTACACACACAGAGATGCCTGACATATAACAGAGGGAGGGCAGCAGAGTAATGGGGGAAGGATAACTTTTGGAATAAACTGAGTTGGGACAACTGGGTATTCCACATGAAAAAAAAAAGAAAGAGGAATCTACCACAAACCAAACACAAAAAACAATTCCAGGTGGATTTATAAATGTAAATGTGAAAGGTAAAGAAATAAAGTTCTAGCATATGGGGTAGGCAAAGATTATAACCATTAAGGTCAAGATCAGTAAAACTGACTATATTAAAAATAAGATTAGTGCATCAAAAGATACCAAAAGGCAAATGAAAAGACAATCAATCACAGAATGCAGAATGAGTAAAAACATCTGTAAAACATACAAACAACAAAGGACACCTATTCAGAATATATAAAGAACTGTCGTAATTCTGTAAGAAAAAGAATGACAACTTAATAGAAAAATCACAAAAGATTAAACACGAGACTTTATCAAAGAAGAGTTCCAAAATGGTCAAGAACAATACATAGAAGTTAGTCAATGTCACTACTACTCAGCAAAGAATAAATGAAAAACATGTGAAATACAACTATCAGACCATTAAAAATTTACGTCTGGCAATATCAAGTGCTCACACGAATGGAGAGCATCAATAACACTCAATCCTTGTTGCTGGGAGGGTAAACTGTTAAAACTACTTTTGGAAAGCAGTTTGACATTACCCAACAAAGCAGATACTGACGTCCCATAACCTAGCAGTTCAAGTCGGTATGTAGGTACCGACCACACAAAAATGTGCATATATACACACCAGGAAATTAATTGTACAGTGTTCCTATCAGCACTGTTTAAATTAGCCAAAAACTGGGGACACCTGGGTGGCTCAGTCATTAAGCCTCTGCCTTCAGCTCAGGTCATGATCTCAGGGTCCTGGGATGGAGCCCCACATTGGGCTCCGTGCTCGGGGCAAGCCTGCTTCTCCTCTCCCTCTGCTGCTCCCCCTGCTGTGCTCTCTAACTCTCTGTCAGATGCATAAAAAATCTTTTAAAAAAATTAGCCGAAAATGGAATCAACTCAAATGTCAGTCATCACCTGGATAAAAATAGTATGGTATATCATGCAATGAAATTCTATATACAAATGAAAACAAAGAAACTACAACTACACACAAAACAAATTGAGCAAAAAAGGTAAGACTCAAAAGAATACACATAATTGCATTTATTTAAAGTTCAAAAGCAGATTAACTATAGTCTGTTAGTTACTGATAGAACTGGTGTTACAACTACAAAGAAAAAACTGCGTGATTATCAGTACAGCATTTACCTCTAGAGTTTTTGGAGCGCTAGTTACATTTTTTTAACCCGTGTGGTTGTTACATAGGTGTCTGCTCTATATGTATTCATTAAAATGTACAAATGTTATAAGTACTATTCTGTACATTATCTTGTACAACAACATTTTCAAATGTAAAAAGTAGAGATGAGATTGATGCACTATATATTCCTTGAATTCTTTACAAATGAAGCCATAAGCTGTTTCACAATTGAGGAAGTTATTGGCTGGCTCCTAACTGTACCGCTTTCTATCTATATGGCCCTGGGCCTTTTGAGCCTTAGTTCCTATAAAATGAGCATAATTACAGTACCAATGTCAGAGTTGGTGTGAGAAGGAAATGAGGTATCTGTATAAATCCTAAAATATTTGCGCATGTTTGTGTTCTCTACTTCTTGGTGTAGAGAAAAGTGAACTCTTGTATACTCTTCGTGAACTGTAAATTGGTACAGCCATGGTAAAAAGCAATATGGAGGTGTCTCAGAAAGTCAAAAATAGGGTGCCTGGGTGGCTCAGTGGGTGAAGCGTCTGCCTTTGGCTCAGGTCGTGATCCCGGAGTCCTGGGATCCAACCACACATCGGGCTCCCTGCTCAGCTCCCTCTCCCTCTGCCATTCCCCTGCTTGTGCTCTCTCTCTCTGACAAATAAAATCGTTTAAAAAACTAAAAATAGAACTATCACAGGATCCAGCAATTCCACTTCGGGAAATATAGCTCAAGGAAATAGCCCTAACCCTGACCAACTCAAAAAGATATCTGCACCCGCCCCCATTCACTGCAGCACAGTCTACAAGAGCCAAGTCACAGAAACAACCGGAGGCACATCAGCGGATGAACGGATGAACGCAATATACACGAGCGCCCCGCATGCAGCACGGAGTATTATGCGGCCATCCAAAAATGAAATCCTGCCATTCGTGATAACACGGATGGACCTTGAGGACATTATGCTGCCGTTATATATGCAATCTAAAACTAACACACACAACACTCATAGGAAAAGTGATCAAATCTATGGTCACCAGAGGCAGGGGCCCGGGGGAGGGGGAATTCGATGAAGGTGGTCACAAGGTCAAAACTTCCACGCAGAAGGAAAGTATTAGGGAGGTAATGTAAATGTGATGACTATAGCTACCACCGCTGTATGGTGTATAAGGAACGGTTAGGAGAGTAGATTCTCAGAGTTTCCATCTCAAGAAGAAAATTTTCTTCTTCTCCTTTTATTATATGCATATGAGATGATGAATGTTCACTAACCCTATCGTGGTAATCATTTCACAGTATGTGTAAGTCAGACCTTAAACTTAAATAAAGTGATGTATGTTTATTTCTCCATAAAACTGGAAGAAAAACGAGGACAGACAATGCAGTATCAATTTCAGAGCTGTTGTGAGAAGGAAATGAAATATGTAAGCACTCAAAATAGCGCCTGGCATGTAGTAAGTTCTATGTTTACATGAATGCCACACACTCAGTGATCAATGTCACAAAAGTCAACGCGCTCTCCTTAGCCAAGGAGAAGGTTCTTGTAACTGCAAAGCGAAACCATGCAGAAAAGACCCCGGACTCGGTTCTCATCACTGACCATCCAGTCACGCCTCCGATTAGCAGCTGGGTCGCCACGCTGTACTTCTCAGCCGAGGGTCCGGACTCCTGCCCAAACAGCTTGCGCCACCATGGCTGCTTTTTAGCAAATTCTGCAAGGTCCAGTGACTCAAAATTTCCCTCAAAGTTTCCTACAAGAATTAAGATATTGAATGAGAAAATATTTACTTTTACAATAAATCACAATTCTTAACTAGATTTAAGAGATTTTTAGCGAAATGGGTATTACAGTAAAAGCCTGCAAATATTCTCTTTTAAATGGCAAATTAACTCTGAAACTGTAGCTAGCGACGTGAAAATCAGACTAAAATCAACAAATAATGATCTGTCTTAGAGAAAAAAACAACTAGACAATTTAGAATTAGTAGTCTAGTTTTTCCTCTCAAATTTAAGAACAACCAATGGCTGCACAAAACCTGATAGTAATAATAATGTATCCTAAATAAAATGGATTTTCCTCATTTGCCTCTCCTTTTCAAACACCTCAATACTATTTAGCCCACAAATTCACAAATTCTTACCACTATATGGATCTCCATTGATTAAAAAAAAAGGTAATCTTCAATTGAGTTGTTACTATTTACCAAACAATGTGCTAAACAATAAACATGTGTACCTCATTAAATAGAACACAGTAGGTACAAAACAAGTTACTATTAATTACCCCTGCTTTATAATTAAGAAATAGAAGCTCCGAGGTTAAGTGATTTGCCCAAGAAAGGAAAAAGTTAATAAAATGTCTAATCCCTTTTTCTGTAGGAATATAATGTAGGGATGAATTTAATGAATGATACACAAGACCTCTACACTACAAACACTGCAGAGAAAAAGTGAAGATGACTGAAACTGATGGAAGTACTTTGTTTTGCAAGGCAGTATTTTTAAGATGTTCACTCTCTCCCTCTCCATCTACAGACTTAATGCCATCCCAGTCAAAGAGTACATTTTTATCCGGAAATGGACAAGCTGGTTCTAAAATCTATATGGAGATGAAAGGACTTACCTAGAGTAGTATTCCAGGGACTAAGCCAAATTACCCCAAAACTTCATGGAGCTAAACAATAATGTATTATGCTCTTAGATTCTGTGGGTCAGGATTCAGACAGGATATGGCATTATAGTCCATTCCTATTCCATGATGTCTGAGGAGTCAGCTGGAAGACTTACAGCAGAATGTCTGGAATCATCTCTTACACTCACATATACAGGCTGCCTCTCTATGTGGGTTCATTTGGACTTCCTTACAGCATTGTGCCTAGGCTCAAGGGTGCATTCCAAGGGAGGCAGTGAGAGAGCAGGGAGGCAGCTTGAGGGCTAAGCAGAAACTGCTATTTAAGACCTGGCTCCAGAAGCCATGCAGTGTTACTTTCACCACTTTCTGTAGAAGCAGTCACAAACTCCCACACAGATTCAAGAGGGAATATGCAGATCTCATCACTGAGTGGGAGGAGTGTCAAAGTCACACTAAGAGCAGGTGGAACGAAAGATACTGTTGCGGGGCACCTGGGTGGCTCAGTGGGTTAAAGCCCCTGCCTTCGGCTCAGGTCATGATCCCAGGGTCCTGGGATGGAGTCCCGCATCGGGCTCTCTGCTCAGCGGGGAGCCTGCTTCCCTTCCTCTCTCTCTGCCTGCCTCTCTGCCTGCTTGTGATCTCTCTGTCTGTCAAATAAATAAATAAATAAAATTTTAAAAAAAGAGAAAGATACTGTTGCAAGCTTTTAGGAAAATACAATGTGCCACAAGTGGTCAAAGCCGTTTTGGGGGGAAAAGAATGGTTTGGGGCGCCTGGGGGGCCCAGTCAGTTAAGCCTCCTCTCTTGGTTTCAGCTCAAGTGTGGGACTCCTTGGGCAGAGAAGAGCTGGCTTGGGATTCTTTCCCCATCTACCCCCCCCCCCGGTCTTTTTCTCCCCCTCCTCACCTGCTCAAGTGCTCTGTCTCTCAAATAAGTAAATCTTTGACAACAAAAAAAGAACAACATGTAAGGAATTTCAAGACTTCTTACAAAGCTACAGTCGAATACAGCTACCTAAGGTCAAGACTTATAAAGCTATCATATTTCACAGTATGGAACTGATACACAAATATGAATGGAAGAGAACACAGAGTCCACAAGCAGATGTACACATACTCATTCTATCTTCAAGAACATGTCACCAAGGCAATTTAATAGGGAAAGAATGTTTTAACAAATTTTGTTAGAAGTACTAGGTATCTGTACTAAAAAAAATGCAATTACTACCTTACACCATACACAAAATATAATTCATCATGGATCACAGATCCCAATTTAACAGAACCAAAATATGGATGTTTAAGGAACTAGGTATTCTATGGGTTTACAAGTAGTTACACGAAAATTATTTTTCTAAGGTAACAACATTAGACACCAGTACAAAAGAACAGTAAAACATTACTGCTATGTTGAAGAAATTCTTTCCCTGTGTTAAAGAATATCACTGAAAACAAGAATGAAAAAAAAGGGGGGGGCACCTGGGTGGCTCAGTGGGTTGAGCCTCTGCCCTCGGCCCAGGTCATGGTCTCGGGTTCCTGGGATCGAGCCCCACGTCTGGCTCTCCTCTCAGCGGGGAGCCTGCTTCCCTCTCTCTCTCTCTGCCTGACTGTCGGCCTACTGGTGATCTCTGTCTGTCACATGAATAAAATCTTTAAAAAAAGTATTGATGAGACAACAATTTCCACGAGGTACTCACTCCCGTGAGTGTGACATCATGGAACTGCGACATAACTGAGCGCAGGACTGGAAAGAAATGTACACAGTAGCATCCCATACTGTTACTTCCATCACACAGCATAGAAGTAAATAACGTCAAGAGTATAGTTAAGAGTATACTATAGCGGGTAATTAAAAAGTGATGAATTCTGAGTATCTTCACTGCCTTTGTTTTCCATATAATTTATGTAATTTTAGGTTTCTATAATTGGGTTTTCAATGATGGCTGTTTCGCAATGGGATCTTGTGATCCCGTAAGGAACTGATTATGACGTGAAGGAAGGTAATTAATTAGTAGGGAAAGCAGCGTGATTTAAAGCCTTGCTCCTCCGTGTATTTTATTATAGGGAATCTTCTTTGAGTACACGGACTACATAAAAAAAAAGTATCTCCAAGTACAATCCCACGTGCCGTCCTCTTTCAAAACCATCAACAGCGCAAGAGGAGGCTCCTTTGCTCCCAGAAAGAGCTTGGCCAGGTGTCTGAGACGAAGCGGCAAAGGGACAAAGCCGCCGCCTCGGGCTGAAAGTGGCGGGGCGCTTCCGAGAACGAGGACAGAACGTCTCCGGGGCGGAGCCGGAAGGCTGACTGAGCCCAACTCGACAACACCCCGGAGCACTTCGGTCCCAGCCTGGCGCCTGACCTTGGCGGGACCCCGCGAGCGGCAGGGTCAGGGCCGAACCCGGGCCGCCCTCCCGGTCCACGCGCTGCCAGAACTCCCGGGGGAGCCCCGCCGGGCCCCGCGGGCGCGCAGCCCTTCCCCTTCCGGAGCCGACAAAGGCGGCTCTCCCTGGCGCCGGCGCGACGCGCGCCCGCCCCTACCTTGACTGGACGCGGCCATTTCGGCGAGCTCGTCTCGCGATGACACCCGCAGGGCCTCGGCGCGGTAGGGCCCGGAGTGGCGCGCCGTCATCGCCGCAAGCTGGCTTCCGGCACGTGGGGCAGATGTTTCCATTCCCACGGCGGCAGCGGAAGAGGGCGGGCCGGGCGCCTCGCGGGCCCTTCCCACCCCCGCGCGTAGCTGCGTCACAAGCCTCCGCGGCCCCGCCCAGCAGGCGCGCCGAGACGCGCGTGCGCAGAGAGCCTGCTCTGACGGAGGCGTTTCCCGGGAATTTTCTCGACCCCCGACTGTCGCCTCGGCGTTGCGTAGTAAGGCCTGTTTTACCCATTACTTTATTAACAGTGAAGCTGACTAGTGTAAACGTTGAGCACGTATTTATCAGTGCTTGTTATGGGCCTGACTTTGTTCCACTAGAGAAAGACACTTTAAAAACCATTGCAATAAGAAGCGCTTAGAAAGGGGGGCCGGGGTGGCTCAGAGGGTTAAGCCTCTGCCTTCGGCTCAGGTCATGGTCTCAGGGTCCTGGGATCGAGCCCCGCATCGGGCTGTCTGCTGGGGGGCAGCCTGCTTCCTCCTCTCTCTCTCTGCCTGCTTCTGATCTCTGTCTGTCAAATACAGAAAATCTTTAAAAAAAAAAAAAAAGAAGAAGAAGAAGAAGCTCTTAGAAAGAAGCTTCGCCGCCTGCAGTGCCTATGCGGCCATTTACGTGCCAGAGCGCGTCTCCCCACCCCACCCCTAAGCCGGTCCTCTTGCCCTCACGCCGTCCCAATTAATGGCAAGTTCAGAATTCAAAAACTTTGGTCTTAAGTTTGAACGCCTCTCTCAGTGCCCCACAGACACCGCTTCACAGTGAATCCAGCAGTTTCTCACCCTCCAGTGCTGTCATCTTAGCCCAACTTACAATCAGTCATTTCTTGCCCGAAGTGAATAGGTCGACCTGCTCCTAACCTTATCTGCCTAAAGTCTCTTCTCTCCCCCTTGGCCAGAAAGACCAGTCTAAAAGCTAATTCTGATCACAGCCCTCCTCTATTCAGAAGCCTACCATGTCTCCCTAGTGCCTTTAGTGGAGAAGCCGAACTCCTTTGGATGAACTGTGACCTACTCGGTGAGATTTCCCATGACCGTAACCTTCGACATCCCTCCTTACCCTGCTAACTTTCCTTTTGTTCACGGCACATATTTCACCTTACCACACACCTTACACACCTTATGACGGGCTTATGTTTGGTAAGTATCGATTACATCAGTTGTTTATATATTTCAATGCTGTGTACCCCGCACTTAAAAGTATAGCGTAGGAGTTTGGACCATGAAGTATGGAGTCAGATTACATGGGTTGGAATGCTACTGCTCGCAAGCCGTGTAACCTTGGCCAAGTTGCGGGACCTCTCTGTGCTTCACTTTCATCACTTGTGAAATAAAGACAAGAATAGCAGCTGAATTAAAGTAACTCACACCAATTCCTGGCCAGTACATGCCAGCTACTATCCCTGCATCCCGGTGCCTGCCAGAGAGGAGGTTTCAGCAAATGTTTACCAAAGGGATTTCTTCCTCCTTGTTTCCAAGCTGAACACCACGTCACCAGTTGCTCTCGGTCACATTGATACTGTGCAAAACTGGACTCTCGGTGATAACATTGCTTATAGCAATGCTGGTCAAGTTTCTTCTTATTATCTCCTATACTTTGAGGCCCTCACATCCCCTGATAAACATTAACCTGAGTAGGGGCGCTGCTTGAGCTCAGCAGGGCTATTGATGTAAGGAGATATATTCTATACCTGGGACAAATGGAAACAACCTTAAGAAGCATCACATGACTGCAATGCAATATAAATAAACACGTGAACACTGCATTGTTATGAGTGCTACATAGAAAAACGAAGCCAGGAAGGACACCAGTAGTGTCAGTGGGGGTAGGGAACTTACAGTGTAAATGTGGTCGTCCACCTTTAAGCTCATTGAGAAAGCAAGATCTGAGCCAAGACTTGAAGGAGATGTGGAAGTGGAAATGTGTGGCCATCTAGGGGAAAGATGTTTTGAGTAAAAGGGATAGCAAATGCTAAGGTCCAGGTGCAAGAGTGTGCTTGGTATTTTAAGGAAGAGCAAGAAGGCCAGTAGTCATAGTGACATGACACCATAGAGGCCTGGAGGAAAGGGACATGCAGATCATGGGAGATGCTCTAGACCATGGTAAAGTCTTAGGATTTTACTCTGAGTGAGGTCAAAACCAGTGGACGGTTCTGAGTGAAGGAGTGACACAATCTGCTTTATAGTTTTAAAAAGTCACTCAGTGGTGGCTGTGTGAGGGGCAAGGGTAGATACAGGGACACTATTAAAATACTGGTTACTCTTGTTTGTGCAAGTGGATTCCAGAATTTCCAACAACATCCAGAGCTGCCTTTCCTGCTGCTTCTACTAAGGAAGAGGGTTGGAATAGGCTAAGAATATGATACACATTAAAGCTCCTCTTCACCTTGACCTCTCCACCTCACTTTTTCTTTCCTTAAAGGTTCTGATTAAAGCAGCATTCTCGTGCCCCTAGTACTCTCAAAAGTGAATGGGTTAAGATTCAGCTCCGCCCCTCTTTCCCTAGTCACCTCTTCCTGTGGCTGCTTCCCTCTGCTAAAAAGGAAACAGTCTTATCTGTTACTGCTCACTGCTATGCTGCTCTAACTTCCAGCAGGTAAAGTTCCCTAAAATTCCCAGCAGACATTTTGGGACTTTTCACTAAATCATAGAAAATTTACCTTTTTTTCTCCTGGGACCTGAAGATCTTTTAGAGAAGAATTAGTCTTTTGTTTTTCTAATTAAACATTTGCCAGCAGTACAAGCCACGCAAATGGAACTCTCCACTGGCTTCTTTCTGTGCCTTTTGCCGCTCAGCTTTAGTGCCACCAGAAAATACTACCTGGGGGCAATGGAACTGTCCTGGGACTATGCACAAAGTGAGCTGCTCGGCGCGCTGCACGTGGACGCAAGGTACAGGCACGTTCTGTAGGGTCCAGTTGGGATTGTGAGCTGTGATTGTGTGACTGGTTGGAGGCAGGTGCAGGCCTCAGGTAGGAGGGTTGGGATGGTGGTTCAGTTCTTATCTGAAAAAGGTAAGATGTGCGTGCTTATGGCCGATCCTGTTCACGGAGCTCAACCATTTGTTGATGCTATTATGTTTTGTCCATTGCTTCTGTCTGTCACATGCTGCCGCTTTGGTAACTAGACAGTGGAAGGAGGATGAAGAGACAAGGACCCTGAAAGAAAACAAAACTTTCCTCAGCCCACCTCCACGCTTCCCTACAGAGAGGCGGAACAATGAGATCCCATCAGTATTATGTACAACTTTAGTCTGTAGCTCTCCTGTGTACATGTGCTGTGGTTGGTTTATTTATTTATTTGTTTGTTTGTTAGAGAGCGAGCGAGCTCAGGCAGACAGAGAGGCAGGCAGAGGCAGAGGGAGAAGCAGGCTCCCCGCCGAGCAAGGAGCCCGATGCGGGACTTGATCCCAGGACGCTGGGATCATGACCTGAGCCGAAGGCAGCCGCTTAACCAACTGAGCCACCCAGGCGTCCCGTGTGGTGTGGTTTTGATACCTTTGCCCAGTTTCAGTTTAAGAATAGTATTAACCATGAGTTCAGAAGCTTTTCATCTGTTTTGGGTTCCAGTGCATTTTGGGAGACTAGTATTAAATGATGTTTGCAGTATTATCTGCGATCATCAATTTATTTGGATTTTTCTGCCTCTTCTTCAGTCAAATTTGGTTATATATTTTTCTCTGCAAAGCAATCTAGATTTTTCTGGATTTAAGAATCCATTGGTATCAAGTCATATAATAGGCTTGTGATGTTCAACTATTCTGTGTCTGTAGTTATATTTTCTTTTTTCATTCTTATATTGTGGGTGTCCTCTTTCACTCTCTTAACAATAATGTTTCTAGGAAGTTTCTCAATTTTGTTGATCTTGTCAGGAAACATCTTTTGTTTCTATCAATTTCTGCTCTTTCTTTCATTAATTCATTCCTTCTTCCTGATTTCCTTTGGTTCATTTTGCTGATCTAATTTTGCTTACTGAATTGAATGTTGAAGTCATTTATTTTAAATTTTGTTTTGTTTTCTTTAAATGTATATTATAAAGATTTATCCCCAGTACATATACAATGGCAGTATAAGTATTAAATATGATCATGTCATACATTACAGTCTTCTTTTGTTCTTTCTGTTTGGCTCCCCATCTGCCTTCTACATTAGCCCCGCTCTTGCCTATCCCCGAACAAACAACCCTAGTATGGTTATATATACTCATGCACACATACATAAATATATATATGCAAATAAAGGTTTTCTTGGTCACTGCTTGTTTTACATAAATGGGATATTACAAACACGTTTCTCTCTCAGTAGCACCTAGCAGAATTTTGTCTAAGGCAGTTAGCATAGCTTCAATTCACTTTTCTTTCTATTTTAGAGAGGGACAGGAGGGGAGGGGAGAAGAGGGAGAAACTCTCAAGCAGACTCCATGCCTAGTGCCCACCCTGAGATCATGGCCTGAGCCTAAATCAAGAGTTGGTCACTTAACTGAGCCAGGCACCCCAATTCATTGATTTTAATGGCTACATAAGATTCTGTATCATTTCCACTTTTTGGTCATTCTATGCTATATCATTACGTAGTGGTGCTTTATTCCTATGGGACAGATTCTCAAGAGGGATGTTACTGGAATGAAGGGAATATTTTCTATTTGATTTTAATTGCCAGAAAGGCCAGAGCTCTTCAGACATTTCTACTATCAGCGTATGTGAGTGCCCTTCTCTGTGCTCTCATACCAATAAGTTTCATCTTGTTCTAATTTTTGCCCTTAGTTAGTTACAGAGCGGTACTGCATCGTCACTTCAATTGCATTCCTTTTATTTCTTAGGTTGAACGTCTTTTCAAGTGCTGTTGGCTGTTGCATTTATATTTTGAGATTTGACAGTTCACAGGTTTTGCCCATTTTTCTTTGCGCTCTTTTATTTTTTTATTACAAAACCCTTTTGTTAACACAAATGTTAACTATTTGTTATACTGCATTAACATACTAATGTATAGTGCAATTTCCCCCAAGACCCATTGTCTACTGACTTTGTTCATAACTTTTACTAAAATTTAAAAAAAAATTTTAGAGTCAAATGTATCTCTCTTTTCTTTCATATCCTCACAGTGGCCAGTGTTGGTTAAAAATGTTTTCTGCATATCAGTGTTGTATGTGTATTTCCCAGATTTTCTTGCAAGATTTTTATTGTTTTGCTTTTCTCATTTGTCATCAATTCATCTGATAATTATTTTTGTATATGGTATAGAAATGGGATCTGAAGGCAGAGGCTTTCACCCACTGAGCCACCCAGGCGCCCCAAGAAATGCGATCTGTGTAGTTTTATTTCTGTCCAGATTAGTAACCTATGGCAATGGTACCATTTATCAAATAATACTTCTTTTACTACTGATTTGAATAAACCCATTCATTGTATAAAAATTTCATGCATGCTACTATGTATTTCTGGATGGATTATGCTTCTTCATTGAACTGCTTTTGTCTTGTTATGCCAATACCATACCGATTTGATTACAATGGGTCTATTTTATCTTCTGTTATCTGGTAAGTGAAATCAGTCCTCGCTGCTCTTTTTTTTTTAACCTTTCTTAGCATTTCTTTTTTTTCCCCTAAGATTTTTATTTGTTCATCTGAGAACATGTGCACAAAAGCTGGGGGGTGGGGGGAAGGCTGAAGGAGGGGGAGAAGCAGGCTCCCTGCTGAGTGGGGAGCCCGATGCAGGGATGGATCCCAGGACCCTGGGATCATGACCTGAGCTGAAGGCAGAGGCTTTAACCCACTGAGCCACCCAGGCACCCCTAAATTTCATTTTTTAATATGTCGATTGACAGGTGGATTATGTTTATAGATTTCCTGAATACTGAATACCCTTACATTCTTGGACTACAATCTAATATTCCAATAATTTGATTATTGCTGGGTTCTATGCGCTAATATTTCTTTGAAGGCTGTACGCCTTTGTGTCACCCTCCGGCAGCTCAGTGGTAGAGCGGAGGACAGTCGAGGTATAAGCACTGTGCGCCTTTATTATGTGAGATTGGTCTATAGCTCTATTGTTTACTATTACTAGATTTTGGTATTAAAATTTTACCACTTGTATCAAATGAATTGCTGAGTGCTCCATCTTTTTCTTTTATAGCTCAAATGACATTAGAATTGGCTGTTGTTTAAATGTTAGATAAGGCTCATTTATGAGTCTGTTTGCTTCAGGTGACATTTGCAATATTTTTAATCATCTCTTCAGACTCTTCTATGAAAGTTACTCAAATCAAGTTTCAACTTTTTGTGAAGTCAGTTTTAATAATTTTATATCTGTGCAGGTAATCACTTTATTTTCTCAATTCTGTTGCCACGTTTTCTAAGATTTGTGCCCTTTATTTTTCTTAAATTCCTGTACATTTGGATTTCTTAAATTCCTGTATATCCACAAACAGGTTTGCAAGGGGTTTGAGCTCATTGCTTCTAAGTGTCTTTGTTTTTCTCAGTTATTTTTTTAAGGTTTATTTATTTACTTGAGAGCACAAGCAGGAGGGGCAGAAGGAGAGAGAGAGAGAATCTGCAGCAGGCTCAGTGCTGAACGCTGAGCCCAACGTGGGGCTCGATCTCATGACCCTGAGCTCATGACCCAAGCTGAAACCAAGAGTTGGACACTCAACCGACTGTGCCACCCTGCACCACCCACCCCAGTTATTTTTTAATCTTTATTTTTAGATTTTATCTTTGTCAACAATCTCTTAGTTTCTTTTGGCTTATTGTGCTGCCTTTTTTTTCTTTTTTTAAAGGTTTTATTTATTTATTTGACAGAGAGAGATCACAAGTAGGCAGAGAGGCAGGCGGAGAGAGAAGAGGAAGCAGGCTCCCCGCCGAGCAGAGAGCCCGATGCGGGGCTCGATCCCAGGACCCTGAGACCATGACCTGAGCCGAAGGCAGACGCTTTAACCCACTGAGCCACCCAGGCGCCCCATTTTTTTCTAATACCTTAGGAAAAGTGATGTTATTTTTCCTTTGTCCTTTCTTTTTAATAGTGAAGGCATTTAAAGTTGTACGTTTTTCTCAGAGAACAATGTTTGCCTGTCACACAGGTTATGATATGAACTTTTCATTATTTACAGTAGTTTCTAATATTATCTTGGGTTTCATTTAGAATCATAATTTTTTCTTTATTTTTCTGAAGTTTTTATTTAGATCCCAGTTAGTTAACGGTTCGGTCAGGGTTACTTAGTCTCGGGCGTACAGTACTGCGATGCAACACTCGCATTCAACACCGATGCTCAGCCTTAATCCCCAGGTGCCCTCCTCAGCCCTAACCCACACTCCTCTCCTCTGGCAACCATCAGTTTGTTCTCTTTACTTAAGATTCTATTCTGTGGTTTATCTCTCTTCCTTTTTCTTTCCTTTGCTTGTTTGTTTCTTCAGTTGCACATATGAGCGAGGCCATATGGTGCTTCTCTTCCGCTGACTCACTTCGCTTAGCATCAGACTCTCCTGCTCCGTTCAGGCCGTTGCGAGCGGCAGGGGTCATTCTTCTTGATGGCTGTCACGCAGGTGTGTATTCGCCCACCTTCTTTATCAGTCATGACTCGGCTCTTTCCATAATCCGGCTACTGTAGATGATTCTGCTATAGATACCAGCATCCATGTATCCCTTTGAATTAGTCTTTTTGTATTGGGTAAATAACTAGTAGTGCAATTGCCGGGTTGTACATGGGTTCTATGTTTAACGTTTTGAGGACCCTCCGTACTGTCTTCTAGAGTGGCTGCACCAGTTTGTATTCCCACCAACAGTTCACCCTTTTTCCACGTCCTCACCAACACCTGTTCCTTGTGTTGTTGAGTTTAGCCACGCTGACTGGTGTGAGGTGGCATCTCATTGTAGTTTTGATCTGCATCTCCCTGATGATCGGTGATGTTGAGCATCTTTTCATGTGTCTGTTGGCCATCTGGGTGTCTTCTTTGGAGAAATGTCTGCTCGTGTCTTCTGCCCATTTTTTAATTGAGTGATTCATTCTTTGGGTGTTGAGTTTTATAAGTTCTAACTTTTACTAACCTTTTATCAGATACGTCATTTGCAATTATCTTCAGTTTTGTAGGTTGCCTCTTAGTAATGTTCCATGATTCATTGTTTGCATATAACACCCATTGCTCATTGCAACACATGCCTTCAATAGCCATCACCAGGCCATCCCATCCACCCACCCTTCTCCCCTCTGAAACCCTCAGATTGTTTCCTGGAGTACGGAGTCCGTAGTCTCTTACAATCGTCTCCCCCTCTAATTCCCTCCACCTTCAGTTTTCCCTTCCTTCCCCTAATGTCCTCCATGCTATAGACATTTTTTAAAATGTTTGTTCTTCCAATCCATGAGCATGGAGTTTTGGTTTTTTGTGTGGTTTTTTTTTGTTTGTTTGTTTTTACATCTCTTTATGTCCTCTTCAGTTTCTTTCATCTGTGTTTTATAGTTTTCAGAGTACAGGTCTTTCAACTTCTTTGGTTAGGTTTATTCCTAGGTATCTTATTATTTTTATCTTATTATTATCTTATTTTCATCTTATTATTATCTAATTATTTTGGTACTTATTATTTTGGTTGTAAATGGAATTGATTGCTTAATTTCTCTTTCTGCTGTTTTATTATTGGTGTATAGAAATGCAACAGATTTCTGCATGTTGTGTATCCTGCGATTTTACTGAATTTGTATATCAGTTCTAGTAGGTTTTTTTGGTGGAGTCTTTCAGGCTTTCTACATAGAGTAGCATGTCATCTGCAAATAGTTAAAGTTTGACTTCTTCCTTGTGGATTTGGATGCCTTTTATTTCTTTGTGTTGTCAAATTGCTGTGTCTAGGACCTCCAGTACTATGTTGAACAAAAGTGGTGAGACTGGACATCCCTGTTATACTCCCTGACCTTAGGAGAAAAAACTCTGTTTTTTCCCCATCGAAGATGTAGTTAGGTGTGGGTTTTTCATAGTTGGCCTTTATTATGTTGAGGTATGTTCCCTCTAAACCTACTTTGTTGAGGATTTTTATCATGAATAGATGTTGTGCTTTGTCAGATGCTTTTTTTGCATCTACTGAAATGATCATATGGTTCTTGTCCTTTCTTGTATTAATGCGTATCACATTGATTGATTGAATACTGAGCCACCCTTGCAATCCAGGGGTAAATCTCACTCAATCGTGGTGAATGATTATTTTAATGTACTGTTGAATTTGGTTGGCTAGTATTTTACTGAGGATTTTTGCATCCATGTTCATTGGGGATATTGGCCTGTTGTTGTCTTTTTTAGTGGGGTCTTTATCTCGTTTGGGATCAGGGTAATAGATTGAATTTGCAAGTTTTGCTTCCTTTTCCGTTTTGTGGAATAGTCTGAGAAGAATAGGTATTAAGTCTTCTTTAAATGTTTGTTAGAATTCTCCTGGGAAGCCATCTGGTCCTGGAGTTTTGTTTGTTGGGAGATTTTTTGATTACTAATTCGATATCTTTACTGGTTATGAATCTGTTCAAGTTTTCTATTTTTTCCTGTTTCAGTTTTGGTAGTTTATGTGTTTCTAGGGCTGTATCCATTTCTTCTAGGTTGTCCAATTTGTTGGCACGTAGTTTTCAGTAACATTCACTTACAATTGTTTGTATTTCTGTGGTGTGGGTTGTGATTTCTCCTCTCTTATTTGTGATTTTATGTATTTGGATCTTTTTTCTTTTTGATAAGTGTGGCTAGAGGTTTATCAATTTCATTAATTTTTCCAGAGAACCAGCTTCATTTAGGAGCATGAATTTTAATAGCATTTTTATTTGCTTGTTAGTTATTTCTTGGTATTTGGATCAACTTCGAGTATCATAATAGTTTCTTCTTGCTGTGTAACAAGTTACCTCAAACTTTACAGCTTTCAACAACACCCATGTATTTAGTATGATTTTAGTGGCTCAGAAGCCAGGCGGGCTCAACTGAGCA
Organism: Taxidea taxus jeffersonii; assembly: GCA_003697995.1. Lineage (NCBI taxonomy): Eukaryota > Metazoa > Chordata > Mammalia > Carnivora > Mustelidae > Taxidea > Taxidea taxus. The sequence goes on from ML100021.1 coordinate 119,481, forward strand.
CCCTGCTCAGGGTCTTACAAGACCATAATCAATTTGTTGACAGGGCTGCCATCGTTACTGGAATCCATCTCCTCTGAAGTTCCACGTAGGGCCCTTTATCCTCAGACTAGGAAGAGTGCATTGAGTCTTTCTCATGCTTTAAATCATCTAACTTCAACTTCTACCACATCTCTCTGACCTTTTTTGCCTTCCTGTTCCACTTTTGAGAACCTTATGATTACTTTGGGTCCACCCAGATATGTCAGGATAATCTCTGCTTCTCAAGACCAGCTACTTTAATTCCACCCACAAAGTTTCTTTAGCTGTGTAAGATAACATGTTCATGAGCATAACACCAAAGGGGAAAGGCAAAAAGAAGCAAAATTTTGCCTACCTCAGGTATAGTTCACATACAGTGAAACACACAGATTTTTAATGTGCAGTGGTAAGTTGCATCTCCGCCACTTTAGTCAACACACAGAACATTTCTATCAGTCCTTCCGCAACTTTCAGTGAGTCTCCCTATCCTGACCTGGCCCTTGGCAACAAGCTGCTTTCTGGATTCATTTTTGACTGTTTCAGATTCATATATCATTAGAATCATACAGTATGCACTCTTCAGTGTCTGGCTTTTTATGTTTATCATCACGATTTAGAAATTCTTCCAGATTGTTGCACAAAGTAGCTTTATTCTTTGTGTTGCTGATTACTGTTCCATTATGGGAATATACCACAGTTGGTGTGTCTGTTCACTGCCACATGGCGTTTGGGTTGCTTCCAGTTTGGGGGCTAATAGAAAGACACCTGCTGTGAGCAGTCGTGTACAAGCTTTTGTGCGGACATCTGTTTTCACTTATCTTAGATGTCTAAGAATGAAATTGCTGGATGATACGGGAAATGCATGTTTAACTCTAAGAACTGCCAACAGATTTCTGAAATGGTTGCACCATTTTATACTCCCACCAACTACACATGACAGTGCCAGTTGCAACACATCCGGGACAATACTTGATGTTGCCAATATTTAAGTTAGTTATTTTAATGACTCTGTGGTGGTATCTCACTGTAGGTTTAATTTGCATTTCTCTGATAAGTAAAGATTGTGAGCATCTTTACATGTGTAACTGGCTGTTCCTGTATTTCCTTTGATGAACTGTGTGTTCAGAATTTGGCCCATTTTGAAATTGTGTTGTTTGTCTTGTTGTTTTTGAGAATTCTAGATATATTCTGGATATGTTTTCAGATGTACTCATTTTTTTTAAGATTTTATTTATTTATTTGACAGACAGAGATCACAAGTAGGCAGAGAGGCAGGCAGAGAGAGAGGAGGAAGCAGGCTCTCCCTGGAGCAGAGAGCCCAATGCGGGGCTCGATCCCAGGACCCTGAGACCCATCACCTCAGCTGAAGGCAGAGACATAACCCACTGAGCCACCCAGGCGCCCCCAGATGTACTCATTTTAAATATTCTGTCCTAGCATAGAGTTTTTCATTTTGATGAAGTCTGGTTTATCTATTTTTTTTTTCCTTTGGTCCCTTGTGCTTTTGATGTCTTGTCTAAGAAACTATTGCCAAATCGAGGGCCACACAGAATTATGCCTATATTTGCTCCCATGAGTTTTATAGTATTAGCTCTTATATTTAGGCCTTGGATACACCGAGTTAATTTGTGTGTGTAGTATGAGGAATGGATTCAGGTTCCTTCTATAGTCTATATTCCCTGCAGTTGTGCAGTATTAATGACCCTAAAGTAGAGGCCCAGGTGGTCAGTAGCCTGATCTCTAACTGAACAATCAGCCGCTTATCCATTAATGTAGGTCTTTTTAAAAATTATTAAAATAATTGTACTTACTACATTGCATTTTATACTGTAGCTTCCATCTAGCATACAGCCTGTACTATAGTGAATTCAATGGAGAAAATGATTTATTTGTCATCTGGCTTTCTGTTGTTGTGCAGGCGGTCACATGTATTTTTACCGGGAAGAAGTTGATGGAATTTTTATTTTGATGATACCATTTTATAGCCTAGATTATTTTGATAGTGATTAACGGGATAAACTGACTCTGGACACATCCTGACAACCTCTGCCAAGTTTTGAAATAAACATCTGGGGAAATCCAGTTTTATATTATCTGTTCCTGCAGCTGCTCAACTTCTTCTAAGCAAAGGTCAGGGAATATAATAGGTTTTCCGATTCTTTTTAGATAAAATGTGAAAGAACAGTTCATGTGAAGGACATTGTTGCTAAATAGATTTGGCAAGATTTAAATATCAAATCCCAAGGGAAATGCACAAACAAAAATCCCACAGAAGTTAGGAAGGAGTAAAACCCATGAACCCTGGAACATTTTGTCACTTACTGTGCAGATTACTGTGAAACTGACACAGGCACATACATCACGTGTTTCTGCACCAGTGGGAACTATTCACTCTAATAGAAAAGGTCCTAAATACACACATATCAGAACTGAACCACAGACCTGGGTGGTGCTGATGCTCTTAGGAATGGCCCCTTGAATAGCGCCTAGTCTTTCTGGTTCTCTGTCCCACAAGCTTATTTCTTTTGCCTCTGATTTTTGCCTCTTTCCTTAGAGGGAGAAAAAAAGTGTTTCTGTGTGCTCTTGATCCTGTTCCCTCTAGGCTATTCCAGGCTCTTGCTCTAGTAAACATTCTGTGTGTCTTACATTTTCAGTTTAGTCAGAAATGTTAAAGTGGAAGCACGGTACTATTGGACATCAAAATACCTGTCTCTTGACATGGGTCTCAGTTTTGTTAGAAACTGGTGGAAGCTTTGGAAAAACTGGGTGGAGTAGACTCTGCAGAACCAAGGAGACAAAATGGAAAAAGGGGTGAGTTGATGAGTGTGGAAGGGCGTAGTTCTCAAAGTGTCTGGGAGATGGGACAAGTGGACTGAACAGAGGGGTTCAATTGATGGTGTGGGCACCAGATGATGTTGTTCAGTGACTACAAGCCATGTAGGTTTATGCCAAGGGTAGTGCCATGGGAAGTTTTAGAGAGCACATTTAAATATTAATTCATATGGGGTTGTGTTCCCTGGAAATGGACCGTGAGGGTTAGATGGCCATGCAGGAAGTTTATTGAGAGCGCGCTGAGGACCCGCACCCGGGAAGGGGAGGACAGGGAAGAAGCGGGGGTGGGCCCAGGGAGAAGCTGGGCTGCAGTGCAGGCTGACCCCGCAGGGAGCTGTGGAGCTGGAGTGACCTTCTGCGTCGTCCCAAGTCGGGCCAACTGTTTTGGGCCTGGTCCATCTCCATCCTGATCCGTCTTGAAGCACCACTTACCTCACATTTTGCCAACACTGGGGTGGCCCATACAGAGGCTGGCTGATGTTAATTGCCAGTCATTTTGTCCAGGGTCAGTGCTCTCTGGTGGCATTAACGTACCATATGAAGATTCATGCCTCTACTTCAGATTACACCCAGGGTCATGTAGGGGATCCCTGATGACCAGCTGCTAGTGGAGGAAAAAACCCGAGCTTTAGGGACGCCTGGGTGGCTCAGTTGGTTGAGCGGCTGCCTTTGGCTCAGGTCATGATCCCAGCATCCTGGGATCGAGTCCCACATCGGGCTTCTTGCTCGGCAGGGAGCCTGCTCCTCCCTCTGCCTCTGCCTGCCTCTCTGTCTACCTGTGCTCTCTCTCTCTCTCTAACTAATAAATAAAAGCTTAATTGTTAAAAAAAAAAAAAAACGAGCTTTATTTACAGATGAGTCAGCTTGATATGCAGGTGCAAGCCAATGCTACTGGTCGTGAACTTTGTAGGTTCAAATATATACAGAGTAATGGATATCGGCAAATGGTGTGGCCATCCAGCCAGGGGCCTAGAATTAATAGGATTGGAATATCAGGGACAAGGATATGTGGGATAAAGACATATTAGTGAGTGGGCACAAAATAGAAAGCCTTGGGGTGCCCATCAGCGTCTGTGTGGATGGGTGCTGGGCAGTTGGGTGCAGGCTCACCGTTGTCAGGCTCGCCCAGGCCCTTGGGTTTTCTGGAAAGGAAATCTCCCACGCTTCACCCGCTTGCCCTCTCTGCCCTGATTTCAGCATCGTCTGGGGCTCACAGAGCGTCCTCCTGGGAGTGACCATCTGTGCGTCTGTGTCCGTCCGTCCCCGTTCCACCATCCGGGCCGCTTGTGCTCAGTGGGACTCGCAGAGGCTCTCGCGGCGAGGGCTGCTCCACCTGCCCTCCGAGGCCTCTGTATTGTATCCCTGGGTGGTGCAGACCCCCGTGTCCCAGCCACATCCCTCATCAGAGCTCCCGGGACCCAGACCCGGGCTCCACCAGCTGGCTCCACGCCGATGTCTACCTGGATGCGTTTCCTCACTCGACCATGGTGTTTCTGCACTTTCGGTGGCTGGAGGGTCACCGTGTGCCTCACCAAAGAGGTCTCCAGGCTCCTAGCTACGCTTCCACTGGGAAGTGCCTCGGTGCGTCCTAAGTTCTTGGGAGTCCCCCGCGGTGTCCTGCTGACCTCGTTCGCTGACCTCGGGCGGCAGCTTTGCCACAGATTTACAGCTGCTGCGGAATTGTCCGAAAACAACGCAGATAAAAAGCATTTTTTCCGGCAAACATTGTTCAAATAATGAGAACATCTGTGCTTCCTTGAGTGATTTTGTAGCTTTTTAAGCACACAAATGAAAAAAAAAGAAAATGATGTCTGCTTTTTTTCTCTTCGTGCGTGTGTGCAGGCACGCAGAAGTTTATTGGTACTTACCGAGGCTCACTAAGTATCTGAATAGTTTCCTTGGGCTGTTGTGATGTATCAGGGGCTCAGGGCTGGTCTCCATGGCTGTCAAGGTGGACACTCCAGCAGCGGTCGCTGGAGCAGCTTTGATGAGCCTGTGATGTCGTGTCCACGAGCAGCCTCCACCGTGGCTCGTCCATTTGTATGTCCTTTCTGGCGGGGTTGGAGTGCGGTGACTGAGGCTTGGTGCCGTTTTTGTGGTGGGTACTCTCCACTTTTTCATTCTTTGATGCTCTTCCTTTCTTTATGTAGATCTGAGTCTTTAATTTTAATTTTAATTCCCTCTCTCTGTGTAGTTGTTGTAACATTTCTTGTAAGGCAGCTCTACTGGCAGCAAATTCCCTCAATTTTTGTCTGTGTTATTTCTCCATCAGTGTTGAAAGATAATTTTGCAGGGTAGAGAATTCGAGGTTGGTTGTTGTTTTTCTTCCTTGCAGCCCTTTAGATACGCAACACTCTACTCTCTAATTGCTTGCATGGTTTCTGAGGAGAAGTTGCATGTAATTCTTTGTTCCTCTTTGGGTAAGGTGTTTTCCCTGTGCTTTCTTTCAAGATGTTTTATTTACCTTTGATTTTCTGAAGTTTGACTATGATATGCCTGGAAATAAATAGTTTTGGGGGGCATTTGTCCTGCATGGTGTCCTCTGAGCTTCCTAGATCTGTGTGTTGGTGTATGACATTAATTTGGGGGGTTCTCATGATTGCTTCAAATACTACTTCTATTCCTTCTTTTCTTTCTTTTTCTTCTGCTCTTCCATTGTATGTATGACAGCTTTTGTAGTTGTCCACAGTGCTTGGATATTCTAACCTGGTTTTCATCACTCTGTTTTTTTCTCTTTAAGTTTAAAAGCTTCTGTGGTCATAGTTTCAAGCGCAGAGATTCCTTCCTTAGCCATATCCAGGCTACTAATGAGTCTGTCAGAGGGACTCTTGGGGTTCCTGGGTGGCTTGGTTGAGCATCTGATTCTTGATTTCAGCTCGAGTCATGATCTCAGGGTCATGAGACTAACATTGGTCTTCATGCTCAGCAGGAGGTCTGCTTGAAGATTCTCCCTCTCTACCCCTTCTCTCCCTCTACCCCTTCCCCCATTTATTTTTAAAAAATAAACTTATTACTTATATAATAAATAAAATCTTTTTAAAACTGCTGAGAGATTAATATCCAAAAAGCACATTTCCCCTACTATCTGAAAGTTTGCTTTACAACACTTTGCTTTTACAAACGACCTACTTTAGTATCTGTTTTCACTAACTAAAAAAAATCTGAAGAGGATTGTGCCTTTTACAGAATGGAAGTTGCTTCTTTGTTTTCTGCCATTTCAGTTTACAAAAGGTTTCATAGGCATGTTCTAATTTTGGATAGCAGGGGAAACCTGTATATGGAGAACTCCTTAAAACTCAATAAGGAAGGGGTGCCTGGCTGGCTCAGTCAGTGGAGCGTGCGACTCTTGGTCTCAGGGTTGTGAGCTCAAGCCCCATGTTGGGAGTAGAGATCACTTAAAAAATAAAAATCGTAAAAAGAAAAAGTAAGCAAACAACCTAATTCAAAAATGGAAAAAACAGACTTGAATAGACATTTCTCCAAAGAATGTATACAAATGGCCAATAAGCACATGAAAAGATGCTCAAACTCAACTAGGGAAATACAAATTACAACCACAAAGAGATAGAATCTCTCACCCATTAGAATGGCTATTATACAAAGAAAACCAGAAAGTAAGTGTTGGTGAGGATGTAGAGGATTGGAACACTTCTGCTCTGTTGGTTGGAATAAAAAATGGTGGTGCTACTGTGGAAAAGAGGATGGTGACTCTTAAAAAACTCTTTGAAAATTACCATATAATCCATCAATTCCATTTCTGGCTATTTACTCAAAAATAATTGAAAGCAGGGTCTTGAAGAGGAGATATGTGTATAACCATGTTCACAGCAGCATTATTCTCAATAGCTAAAACAGGGAGCAACACAAGTGTATGTCTGTGGACGAATGGATAAACAACATGTGATCTGTTCATACAATGCGATGTTATTCAGCCTTAAAAAGGCAGAGAATTGTGACGCCTGCTACAACATGGATCAATCTTAAGGGCATTAAACTAGTCAAAAAAGACAAGTACCTTATAATCTCACTTATATGAGGTCCCTAGAAGAGTCAAAATCATGGCAACAGAAAACAGAATGGTGGTTTCAGAGGCTGAGGGGGGCAGAGAAGGACAAGTTATTGTTTAATGGGTTTTGAGTTTCAGTTTTGCAAGGGAAGAGTTACAGAGCTAGATGGTGGTGATGGTTGTACTTAGTACCACTGAACCATACACTTCAACATGTTGAAGAATAAATTTTATGTTTTATGTATTTTGCCACACTAATTAGAGCCCCCCTGACACCTTTACCCTGAGCTGAGCTCTGAAATGAGTGCACTAGGCTTCAGGGGAGTGACAGATGAAAACTGCCCTCGTTGGAATTACAACCAAGTCTACAAATGTTGAAAGGAGACATGCAAATGAAAACTTAATTGTTTCTGACATTAGTCAGACTGAAAAAGCATTGGTTCACAGACCCCAAGTTTACACAGAGGACCAGGAAATGGGTTTGACACCCAGTAGTAAGGATGGGGGGTCCCTGTCCAGCCATTCATCCAAGTTCCTGGAACCTTGTCCTTATCCAGAAACTGGAAGGGGCTGGCTGCTGGCGCCTGAGCTTGCTGTCCACCGTTGGATCCTAGACCCCGACACTTGGCAGTAACCAGGCACAGAATGCGCAGGGTTACTGGCTCAGCAGCTCAGACCACCTGAGATACTGGAATGCATTCGTGTGTCTTTTTGTAACGAGGCCCTCTGCTCTCTTCCCACCTGTTTCTGTCCCATTTACCAAAACAAACGTTGCCGTACAAACCGTGGTGTAAGGAGAACCCACCCACTAGGTTTCATGTACACATCGCACAATCTGCTCTGCAGGACCAGCCGCTCTTTCCTTCCTGGTGTTACTACAAAGCAAGGGTTGGATTTTAAATGGAGAATGAAAGGGGATCAGTTGAACTAGTATGCATGATTTGTGATTTATTTTCTCATATGGCACCTAGCACATCAGTGTTTTCATCTTTGTGCAGTCTGTGCTGGTATCTCACTGTAGGTTTAATTTGCATTTCTCTGATGACTAAAGATTCAGAGCATCTTTGCATGTGTAACTGGCTGTTCCTGTATTTCCTTTGATGAACTGTGTGTTCAGAGTTTGGCCCATTTTGAAATTGCGTTGTTTGTCTTGTTATTTTTGAGAATCCTGGATATATTCTGGATATGTTTCCAGATGTACTCATTTTAAATATTGTGTCCTAGCACAGAGTTTCTCATTTTGAAGGTGAGTCAAGTGTCCTATTCTGTCATGTTACCCTCCAGGGGTAAAGGAGAATTGAATACGAGTTTCACGGCTAGTGACAGGTATACTCAGGATCCAAACCTGGGCCAGCAGCGTGGACACTGACGGGAACAGAAGCCATGTTCTTAAGTATAATGACCACTTGTCAGGTAGAGGGAGGGGAAGAGGTTGGGAACCAGTCTATAGTAGGGATTTATATAGTTTCCAGTTTGCCTTGTTAATAGTAGAGGAGGGTGGGATGGAAGCTTTACTTCCAGCTGCTGAAAAGTGGGTTCAAAGAAGGTCCACCAAAATGAATGACTTTTCCCTTTCTTCACACAGGTTTTCTCCTAGGGTGCCAAGTTCTTTGCCATTCAACACGTCAGTCACGTACAAAAAGACTGTGTTTGTAGAGTTTACAGATGACCTTTTCAACATTGCCAAACCCAGGCCACCGTGGATGGGTAATATAAACAATATTGACTGTTTATTATGGAACTGAGTATCTGATGCCCTAGCAAGGATCCCCCAGGCCTCCCTTACTACCACCTGTTGGGGAAATACTGACTGAAGATTCTCAGTCTCTTTGCTGGGCTCCCTTCCTCTGCTTGTTCTCTGGATGTCAGAGTGCTCTGGGTCTTGGACCTGGGTTTGTTCTGTCTTCTCTTTACCTTCGATCACTAGCTGATCTTACCCAGTCTCTCAATTTTAAGACATCTCTATGCCAGTAACTCCCAGGTTTAGATCTTCAGTTCAGACTGTTTGCTTGATACGTCCACTCAGATGTCAAATAAGCATGTAACAGGATATCAGAATGAGACATCTCCTACCTGAGAATTATTTCGGAGAATTATAGGTGACAAATACCCCCAAATTCTAAAGAGAGATTGGGAGCAGCTAGCTGGCTCAGTCGATAGAGCACGTGACTCTTGATCCTGGGGTTGTGAGTTCAAGCCCTACGTTGGGTGTAGAGATTATTTTAAAATATTATAAAACATTAGTTTTACCCAGGTTACCCAGGTACCCACATTACCCAGGTTTTACCCAGTTTGGACTAAGGAAAAGGAAGTAAATTTTACTGAAGTGGAAACAAACCATGAGAGACTCGTAACAATAGAGAACAGGCTAGATCGGTGGTGGGTATTAAGAAGGATACATGTTGGGGCACTTGGGTGGCTCAGTGAGTTAAAGCCTCTGCCTTTGGCTCAGGTCATGATCCCAGAGTCCTGAGATTGAGCCCCGCATCGGGCTCTCTGCTCAGTGAGGAGCCTGCTTCCTCCTCTCTCTCTCTCTGGCTGCCTCGCTCCCTACTTGTGATCCCTGTCTGTCAAATAAATAAATAAAATCTTTAAAAAAAAAAAAAAGGACACATGTTATGATGAGCACTGGATACTGTATAGAAGTGACGAATCACTGAATTCTACTCACTCCTGAAACCAGTATACGTATGTATGTACATGTGTGTGTATTTATTTATTTATTTTTATATATACACACACACTCACACGCATATTTTTATAAATATACACATGTGTATATATATATTTAGAGAGACAGAAGGAGGAAGTAGAGCAGAGAGACTCCCAGGCTCCACACCTAACACAGAGCCTGATGCAGGGCTTAATCTCAAGACCCTGAGATCATGACCTAAATCGACATCAAGAGTCGTGAGCTTAACCAAGCAACCCACCCAGGCACCCCTACTCCCGAAACCAATATTCTACTGTATGTTAACTAACTAGAATCTGAATTAAAAGTTGTTTAGATGGTGGCCCAAAATTGTTCCTGCAACCCTCAGCCCATCTTGCACCTCAAGCCTAAGTAAAATGCGGCTAGGAACTTATGAAATAACTTAGATTTGAGGATTTTTTTGTTAACCATATTTGGTGATTTGTATGTTTGCCTCCCCATAGTGGGAGGGAGGTTTCACCCTCATGCCAAGCTGTACTGAAGGAAGCTTTCGAAGAACCACGTAGAAGTTTTGACATAAGACCTGTGGAGCTCATAATACTGACTAGTTCCTGCTTTTTATCTGAAAAAGCATTCAAGGTCAGAGACTTGGAGGAACTTCCCCTGATGGCATAATAAGGAGAGTAGGTTATAGCAGTGTGAGATGAGGAAGGTCATTGAACAAGATTTGTCTCAAGAAGACCCTGTCTGATGGGGCGCCTGGGTGGCTCAGTGGGTTAAAGCCTCTGCCTTCCGCTCGGGTCATGGTCTTGGGGTCCTAGGATCGAGCCCCACGTCGGGCTCTCTGCTCAGCGGGGAGCCTGCTTCCCCCTCTTTCTCTCTGCCTGCCTCTCTGCCTGCGTGTGATCTCTGTCTGTCAAAATAATAAATGAAATTTTAAAAAAAGAAGAAGAAGATCCTGTCTGAGAGGTCTTCCTGCCAGGGCTGGGTGACCCCAATAGAAAACGTCTCTGATTGTATTGTCAGAAGCAGAAAGTGGTAAGAGAGGGACAAGGGACAAGGGACAAGGGACAAGGGAGAGGGGATGGTTGAGAAGGAGACAGTCTCCAAAGAACTCATATAAGTTCCCTAAGAAAGAAAGAGAATTTTGGCACATCCCACAACCAGACGCTAACAAAGCCACATTATCACTCTTTCCAAGAAACACCTTGTCATCGTGCCTCTTTTTCTGCTCCCATCCTTCTCTCACTAGCTCCAAGCTTTAAAGGTCAGGAAGCAGTAAGCTGAGTGGGGGAGGCGGAATAGGACAAGAAGATGAGAAAGCTGGAGGAGGGAGGGATCCTTAAATTTCAGGACACACCAGATGTTTGGTGTTAAGCTAGACTAGTCTCACTGGACTGATACGATGCTGCGAATATGCGGTGGTTACTGGAAAAAATTTGGGATTGTTCAAAGTGCAAGAGGGGAAACTCCACATAACACAGGTGTTGTTTTTTTTAAGATTTTATTTATTGGGGCGCCTGGATGGCTCAGTGGGTTAAAGCCTCTGCCTTCGGCTCAGGTCATGATCCCAGGATCCTGGAATTGAGCCCCACATCGGGCTCTCTGCTCCGTGGGGAGCCTGCTTCCCCCTCTCTCTCTGCCTGCCTCTCTGCCTGCTTGTGATTTGTGTTTGTCAAATAAGTAAATAAAATCTTTATATATAAAGACTTTATATATATATAAATTTATATATAAAGACTTTATATATATATATATTTATATTTACATATAAAGTCTTTATATATATATAAAGTCTTTATATATATATATGAAGTCTTTATATATAAAGATTTTATTTA
>ML100022.1:0-59960 GCA_003697995.1 Taxidea taxus jeffersonii
TTTGTCGCTAAGACTTGTAAATTTTACTATTAGATGGCGGGGTGTGGACCTAGTCCTATTGATTTTGAGGGGGATTCTCTGCACCTTCTGGATTTTGATGCTTGTTCCCTTTGCTGTATTAGGGAAATTCTCTACAATAATCCTCTCCAGTATAGCTTCTGCTCCTCTCTCTCTTTCTTCTTTTTCTGGAATCCCAATTATTCTAATGTTGTTTCGTCTTATGATATCACTTATCTCTCGAATTCTCCCCTCATGATCCAGTAGTTGTTTGTTTCTCTTTTGCTCAGCTTCTTTATTCTCTGTCATTTAGTGTTCTATATCACTAATTCTTTCTTCTGCCTTATTTATCCTAGCAGTAATAGCCTCCATTTTTTATTGTACCTCATTAATAGCTTTTTTATTTTCAACTTGATTAGATTTTTGTTCTTTTATTTCTCTGGAAAGGGCTTTTATTTTTCCTACAGGGTTTCTCTAATGTCTTCCATGCCTTTTTCAAGCCCGGCTAGAACCTTGAGAATCGTCGTCCTGAATTCCAGATCTGACATATTACCAATGTCTCTATTGATTAGGTCCCTAGCCTTTGGTACTGCCTCCTGTTCTTTTTTTTGTGGTGAGTTTTTCCGCCTTGTCATTTTGTCCAGATAAGAATATATGAAGGACCAAATGTAATACTAACAGGGTGGCAAAGTCTCCAGGAAGATGTGCTTTAACCAAATCAGAAGAGACCCCAAATTGGGGGGAGGGGGAGAAAGAGGGAAAAAAGAAGTTCAGAAAAGATAGAAAAAAAATTTAAAAAAGGAGAACACAAAGAAAAAAATATTAAAAAAGAAAAATATATATATATGTATTAAACTGGTGACTAGAACAGGGTCACTCACTTAATTTTGGGAGTATTTTGGTCTCTTAGAAGAAACTACCTCCCAAAATTTTAAAGAATGAAAAACATATATAAGGGTAAACAGAATGAAGGGATGAAATATGAGTATAAAGATGAAAAACAAAATTTTTTTTCCTAACAAAGGAGTTGATAAGGTAAGTTGGTAGGGAGAATAAAATAAAATAAAATACATAAAATAAAATAAAAAAGAAATTTGAGAGAACTTCCTTGGGCTGGAGACTAGATTAAGCCTGGTACTAGATTTGGGGTGTATTTTGATCTATCAGAAGAAGTTGTACCCCAAATTTTTAGGAAGAAAAAAATACCCTATTTGAATACAAAGAGTAAAGTTAAATACAGTGAAGGATAGAATATGACTATAATAATAAAGATTCAAAAAAGATTTTTTTAAAGAAAGTTATTAAGATAAACTATTTAAAGAGTGTTAAAAGAGGAAAGGGTAAATGTTAAAAAATTAGCAGAAGAGAAAAAAAAATTTAAAGTTAATTAACTTTTCAAGACTAAAGATTCATGGGGAGAAAGCCAAGAATTCCATGCTTTGCTTTCTCCTCCTCTGGAATTCCGCTGTTCTCCTTGTTAAGTTAACTTGGTCTTGGCTGGATTTCTTGTTGATCTTCTGGGGGAGGGGCCTGTTGTAGTGATTTCAAGTGTCTTTGCCCCAGGCGGAATTGCACCACCCTTACCAGGGGCCGGGCTAAGTAATCCTCTCAGGTTCGCTTCCAGGAGCTTTTGTTCCCTGAATGCTTTCCATAGAGTTCCAGAGGACGGGAATGAAAATGGCGGCCTCCCACTCTCCAGCTCAGAGGAGCCGAGAGCTAGGGGCCCCAGTCTTCAGTGCGCCTTCAGAGAAAAGCGCTTAATCACTCCCGTCTCCCCAGCCTTCAGCCATGCTTGGAAAAAATCGTGCATAATCAATTTCGTCTCACTGGCCTCTGGCTGCGCTCCGAGGTCACCCAGCCTGTGGCCAAGCATCTCTGTCTCTGGCAGAGTCCCACCTGGAGTCTCCGAACCCCATAGATCTCTGAGCTCTCCCAGGTCAGAGTCTCCCCGGATCTTGTGGGGACCCCTCGCACAGAGCACCGGCCCGTGTCACAAACCATGGCTCTAGGTAACCCTGAGTTGAGAGTTCACTCCTGTCTCCGCAGCCGGCTCTCCCGCTCTAATACCTGTGATCTCTGCGACACTCAGATACCCCCGATCCTTCTGTGACCCCACGGGACCTGAATTCACGCTGCCCCCACGAGGTCTTCACCCCATTTTAGCCTCTGGAGTGATGTCCCTCCATGGAGCAGACTTTTAAAAGTCCTGATTTTATGCTCTGTTGTTCTGCCGCTTGCTGGGAGCCGGCCCCTTCCCCCAGGGTCTATCTTCCCGTCAGGTTGGATTCACTTCTCTGCTGGTCCTACCTTTTAGAAAGTGGTCGATTTTCTCTTTCTAGAATTGTTGCTCTTCTTCTCTTAGATCTCCTGTTGGATTCGTAGGTGTTTGGAATGGTTTGATAGGCTATCTAGCTGATCTCCTGCTACCTGATGTCGTCTCAGCCTGCTACTTCTCTGCTATCTTGACTCCTTTTCCTCCTGGAGTCTTTATTTTATTTTATTTTATTTTTTTAAAGATTTTATTTATTTATTTGTCAGAGAGAGAGAGCCGGAGCGAGCACAGGCAGACAAAGTGGCAGGCAGAGGCAGAGGGAGAAGCAGGCTCCCCGCTGAGCAAGGAGCCCGATGTGGGACTCGATCCCAGGACGCTGGGATCATGACCTGAGCCGAAGGCAGCTGCTTAACCAACTGAGCCACCCAGGCGTCCCTGGAGTCTTTATTTTTAAAAAATGTTTTTTTTCTTTTTGTGTAAAGATAGATTTCAAATATATCATTGAATAATTTTCGATTACAGGCTATGGCATAATATGCATTTAAATTTTGCATGGCTAGCCTACTATTTCTGAAAAAGCTTTTGCCCTCCATGCTCATACCTGCATAAGATGAATCTAGAAAGCTTTTCAGTAACTGATTGAGTCATTATTCATTTTGTTGTCTCTTTCAGAAGAGATTTTAAGAAGGATATTTTATGTAGAAATAGACCAGTTTCATAAAGTATTAGAAAACGTGATGAAATGGGCATGAGAATCAGATGATGCTCCATTTTGCTATTTCTAATAGTTTTCTTAATAACAATGGGAGTCATGCTATATATTTGAGGTTGAGTAAAAATACTAAAATGTAGAAATTATGTTTTATATAATTTAGCATCTGTGCAAGTGATTATACACATAAATTCCTGTATATTATTTATTGTATTTGTCTTTTGAAAATGTCCCTGAATATCCCATGTCCTTTGAAATCTGCATGCATTTGCTTCACTGTTACTTGATCCTATGTTAAATTTTCTCCTCTTTCCATTGAGATTCAATGTATTTTTCAAAGTTCACCTCAGATATCAGCCTCATCTAAAGTTTCCATTGACCTCTAATCAATATTAATTTTTCCATTTGACTCAATTCCTCCTGAATTTCTGAAAACATCTATCACAAAATTTATATTGATCTTGGTTCAGTAGCCTGTTTCCTTTACCATATTTAATATTGAAGTCAAAAGACCACAGTCACATAAAATAGACACTGAATAAATATTTGTTGGAATTAAATCAAAACAATACCCTTCTCTTATTTTACAGATAAAAAGCTAAATTTCAGAGGCATGCGATTGATTTGTGGCTTAACTAGGAACATAAATAGAACTTGGGGTATTAGGCTAGTATTCATTTTTTTTTACACTGGGGATAAGAAATGTGCTTGCTTTGTTATTAGTTTACCCTGTTTGAAAATAAAATTTCATAGAAGAAATGCTTTCTTTCAAAAAATATTCAAAATTGAGATTCTATATCCAAAGACATTGTATTATATCAGAGCTATAACAGTGTGGTGGGTTAGCAATAAAATTAATAATTCACCAATGACTAGAAAGCATAATGTACTGGAATCAGGTTTATATATCTCTGTAAGGGAGAAAAGTGATACAATTTGATCTGGTGAATTTCAGAATATCTCTGCCCTTCTTTGCCTCTAGTCTTGCTTTATTTTATTGCTGTTAACCTCTCTGATGCATGGTCTTTGGACCAAGCAAGATGAATGATCAGGGTTGATTAAATTTGTTTTCTCTCCTGGTTATTTGACAATGAAAGAGATGGTTGAGTTACTATGTTTGGTGAGGTTCTATAGAAGAGAGAGATTTACATGCACATAATTTATTGAGAGTATAATCATAGGAGAAAGGGAGTGAGGGAATTAGATAAATTTATAATTTCAGTTGCAGTGAGTCAAGCTTCCTCAGAAATCCATTGTAATATCTCGAAGAAAAATTGCACTCCTGGACAAGAAGGCTCTCCTTTTCACACCTGTGTCAGTCAGTCATTGGCTGTAGGCCTCCCCTGGGTGGTGTATTTTACCTCCTGGGTGAGAAAGCTGCCATTCAGCTAAGGGCAATTTTTCAGAGAAGGGAGAATCTGTGAACTATTAAGAGGCCAGTGCAGGTAGAAACTGGTCATAAGTGCAATGGCTGGCTAAAGGGAGTCTGAGTAAGGCCCCATCAGTGTGCACTGTTTTGTTTGGTTTTGAATATTTGAACATTATATTTGGATCCTTGGTAATATGTCATTGTTTAATTGAGATGTTCATAAATATTAATATTACTTCAAGTATATATTTATACTTATGAAAATGTGTTTTTTAGATCTGAGAAATTTTTTTGCATGTGTTCCTACTTGTAAAAGTATTTCACAATAGCTTAAGCTTAAAGAAATGCTAGATTACAGATTTTTTTCACTTTTAAAGATATATTGCCTTTGTTTATTTATTTACTTATGTATTTACTTATTTATTGAGGCATTCAATTATTTGTTGTATTTAGTTTACTAATTTACTGTTTAATACATTTTTAATAGTTATTTCTACTTTTAATACCTTTTAATAGAAACAATTTGATCCTCAGGTATTGCTGATGAATGCTGAAATGATAGAAATCATTTTTTATTTTTCAGACCTATGATGTAAAATTAAATTAAAAATTAAAATAAATTAAAAAAATACATGCATTTACTAGTTCCATACTTAACACCCTTAAACATTCTAAACCTAATGCCATATAAATATAAAATTACATTTTGTATTTAAAAATTATAAATTATAAAACCTTTATAAGGCTCAGGCTTCTAGATTTAAACTTAATCTACATATAACAAATAGATTCAGCTGACCAAATTGATCAAGGTTGGTATCAGATTTCAGGATGATGATCTGATTTTGATTGTGATGGGTTAGATTATTTGAATTCAGGTGAGGAAATGCAGTTTCAAAACAAAATTTAAAAGCTTAAATGCAATGAAAAACTATCAGTAGAATAAGGAATTACTGCATGAAAACGGAAGGAAAAATTGGAACCCAGAAAAGCAAATGAGCAAAGGAAAGTTTGAATTGAAGATCTTCTCCAGTACTAGTTCAGCTCTACAAAAGGATCAAAGAAACTCATGAACTTGCTGTTTCTTCCTTTCAAGTAAATGGAATGACATTTTCAGCACTCTGTATCCTGCAGTAAAAATTTGAAACCAATAGTTATTAGTGTATAGAAATGCAACTGATTTTTGTATATTGATTTTGTATCTTGCAACTTTACTAAATTTATTAGTTGAAACAGTTTGTGGTGTTTTTGTTTCTATATAGAAGATCATGTCATCTGCAAACATAGACAGCTTTATGTCTTTCTTTCTGATTTGAATGCCTTTTATTTCTTTTTCTTGCCTTATTGCTCTGGTTAGGTCTTGACCATTGACTTCTGTTCACTTACACTCTCCTGGTTCTTGTATATTTTTTAACCCCTGTGTTTCTTTTGCTAATCCTTCACTCTGCTATAAATTCTCTCATTTTCAGCCCACATTTTCTTTCATATGTCACTCCTATTCATGTTACTAGACACAATTCTTATGCTGACGACTACATTCCAATGTCCAGATCTGCACTGCCAACTTCTATAGATATCTCTGTGTCTCACCATCATCTTACACTTATTCTCTCAGGGTGTTTGAACTTACACGAATGAACAATTTGAATCTTCCCCTATAGTAAATTCTTTCTTAAATTATTTACTTTAAATAGTTAATTAATTTAACTATTTCATTTTGGTATTGGGCTGTGAATGGAACATTTATGATTTTGCTTGACCGGTGTCTTTCTCCATGTATCAGACTCCCTCAGTATTCTTGCCAAAGGGGGAATAATGAGCTAAGATAAGTCTTTGCTAGGATTTTAAAAACTGGATATGGGAAGGAAAAGTTGTTTGTTTTTCTCATTTATTGAGTGGAAGTCTAGAAAAAAGTTAAGCTCCGTGCTTTCATTACAAGCTAACTCACAGAGTGAGAGGTTGTGGTGGCAGGGCAGAGAGAATGTTTAACACTGGTTCCAGTACTTCCTTGGATCACTAACTGCTCTTTCTCATTTTTTGATTTGGTGAATAAACATTATCTCTTTGCAATAAGGCAATTGTGGAGAGGGTGCTTTTTTATGGAAAGAAACAGTGCTCTAAAACAACAAAAAGTCCTAAATAAGTTTTTTTTTCTTTTTTTGAGAATTTGCCTCTCACCTCAAAAAGTTCTCTACCCACACATGCAAATATTGTTATATAATTTTGCAACCACTGCCTCCCAAATTTCCCAAATTAAGCCCTCTTAAATTAGAAACCTGTCCTTCATACCATTCCTGAATGAAATATGATGCATATATTTGGTGATGTCATAAACAATCTTTATGAAGCTGCTACTTTGTACTAGTTACTATGCTAGGAATAACACAATGATTTAGATGGAGTTATGAATAAGTAAAAATTTTGGCTAGCATTCCCAGGGACAGTTTATTTTTTCCAGAAATTATACTGGCATTTCTACTGATGAAATACTAAACACTTGTTTCCAGGTGTCAATCTAAACAGAACAGAATCCTGGTACTTCCCTTCCTTAATGCATTAGTTTATGAATTTGAAGCTGACTTTCTTTTCAGACAATGGAGCCCATGTGGTGGGTTTAGAGAGAAAGAGGGCTGCAATATCTCAAAGTCATAGCTACCATCCTGCAGAGAATATAGGAAAAAGGAAAGCTTCTCATATAAATCAATTTATACCCTTGATATGCACACACTGAACTTTGAGCATGTGTGTGTCCAAAAACCAAGACTTATTATCAATGTCCCTAAGGATAAAAAACAGATACCACAGCATAAAGCAGAACCAGTAGAAACAGGGAGAAAATGGGAAACGGGTGTGTGTGTGTGTGTGTGTGTGTGTGTGTGTGTATTTGAAATTGCCTAGATCTATATTTCTATCTTTATAATAGAGATTGTCACATATTTCTCATGGGGGAAATCAGACCCTTCTGTTAGAGAATAGACTCCATACTCTCAAATGTACAAATGTAGATTGAATAAGCTTTATTTTATTAGATTTTATTACAGAGTGTAGGTTCAATCGTGGACAACAAATACTTTTATTTCCCTAACAATTCTCAAGGTTAAAAATCCCACTCTAGATATTTCCATTTCTCTGATCCTGGCATGTGCAAATTATTAAACTGATAGTACCTTCATTAAGAAAAATCAGGTAAATAATTTCCATTTTCTATTTCAACAGGAATTTTCATAAGTGTAATAACTAGTGCTTTGAAAGCACACACAGAAAAATGGAATATCTCAACAACTGTCTCAGAGGACGGGACTCTGAATTGTTCTTACATCTGTTTTGTCAAGAGATATATCAGCCTGATCAAAGTACTGTATTTCAAGTGTTGATGCATTTCAAAGCCTTTTTAAAAAGGCAGAACTAAGTAGATAGCATATCTTGGCTTATTTTCAACACAGATGCAATAAATAAGACATGTGAGCAATAATATCACCGTTACTCCTTGTACGGAAACACTGGAGATGTTTTAAAGGGGGCTTGGCTTTTGAACAATTTTAATAGGCTTCCTCAGAGCCTTAATTAACTAGAGATCCAAGTAGTAGCTGACAGCTACCAGAATCTCTTTTCTTGAGTTAAAGTCAAACTAATTAAATTCCAGAAGAAAAACATTTTCCCCCTAGCACCCTTAATTAGTCATCCTTGCTTAGCAAAAATGAAAAACTAAATATGGAGTCTGATGGCCTGACATTAATATAAACAGGAACATTTGTAGCTGTAAACAATGATGAACTGATTATTAAACAGGGAAATTTTGAATTTCTCAGCCAACCATCATAAGGCATATACAATTTTACTTCACCAGAATCCATTTTAGTGAGGAAAAGTTCAAAGAATTCATAATTATTGATACGTTCTTAGGCATTAAGCTTACATGAACATACACACAAATGCCAATTTTATGGATTTCTTTTAAAACACCAGTATCAAAGATGATGGCTCACATTCATACTAGTTATAATATTTATGTAATATAAAAAGTTGCAATAAAACACTATATGGCTATCTCATAAGATCCCAAGTAAAATGTCCTTAACCAGTGAGATTCAATTTTTTCTAACTAATCAGTTTAAAGAAGCACTTATTTATAAAAAGGAAATGCTATATTATTTAACACTTGATGTTATGAAATTAAAGACCCAATATCAAAATTGTAAAATATTATTTTGCTGTATCTTTGGCAATCGTTCCCTTCTTATTTTCTTTTTAGAGAAATGCCAAAGTCTTTCTGAGATTCTGCACTTCTCAGCCCTGCTGAGCAAGAAGCAAGATATTGGACCCCATTGCTATAGTCATATTTGGGCCACGACTTGCTATCTTGTCAGTTAGGATTTGTAGCTCAGACTCTCAGGTTGTGAGCTTGAACTAGAAATTGATATACAACTTGATCTATGAAAGTTACATTAGGATATTGCAAGGAAAAACAAAATCAATAGCAACATCTGCAGAGGAATAGAAGAATGATATAGACATATGAATCAAATAGAAATTAGAGAATGGTGGTAAAGGGAAGGGAAAAGAGAGAAAGGAAGAAAGAGAAAGTAACATTACTATCATTAGTATTATCATTATTTTACATTTCTTTAGTTCTGTTAATGCCTTCTCTTTCTTCTTTTCTTGCTTCTTGGGCTTCTGCTTGGTACACTTCTATCTATCTATCATCTATCTACCATCTATCGATCTATCATCTATCTATCTACCATCTACCTATATCATCTCTCTACTTATACATATCTTGGTTTTTATATTCTAATTTTTGCTCTCTTCAGAAAAAAAAATTAAGAACATATAGAAAATGTTTTTGTTGTTTCCACTTCAGTCAGACTAAACTGTCTGTTAAGAATTTGTTTCCCCCTGTGGTCGATAATCTTGAGTATTTGGAAATGAACAATCATTGGGTGCTACTATATACCAGAAACTGATATAAAAACTGGAAATACAGTGGTAAGTAAGACATTCTTTTCCTTTTTCAGTTTGGATTTCCCCCTCAGTAGAACTGAACACCATGACCGAGATGTGAGTAGTTTATTTGCAAGATTATTCCAAAGGTAGAAGAGTAGGAAGTAGGCAGAGTGATACAGGCAACAGAGAAAAGCAAAAATAATGGTGCACTATTGAAATATTTGCTCTGAGAAGTTAGGGTAAAATGATCTAGGGTCTTAAAGAAGTGATTAGAATCCTTTCCTGCATTCTCTTTTCCAAGCACAAGGGGCTGGGGCATTCATCCACCAGCGACTTTTGCCCTCTGATGGAAGGTTACCCCTAGCAGTGATTACCTTCCCCCATCAATTCTGGGCTTCTGTTGGGTAATAAATTCTGTGGTTTTGGAGAAGGCCTTGAGTTAAAAATTAGAAAAGTCCACAGTGTTCATTTTAGTTTGGAAGAACCTAGGATTATAGGATCTTCAGCAACTGCAGCGAAATCAATGTAAGCTGAAAGAATGGAATAGGCACAGCAAAGATGTCAGCTGCAACCCCTGCTTCCATTAAGAAATCGTTGTCACTGGGCCTTCAAGATGCAGGAATCTCGCAAAGACATATTTGACTACCATGCTTAAGGGGAGAAATATAATCATTGTTATTAAAACTTGTCTCAAAGCCCTGAATAATACTCATCATCTCTTTCTTGGATTTTAATTGTTCCAGTACTTCAGCTGGACTAAGTTGTATGGTCTGAACTCCTCTTTATCTAGTCCATGTCAGGTCATTATTATCACCAGGCAAAGAGAAACAGAGATACCTCTTTTTCTTTTCTTCTTTTCCTTCCTTTTCTTTCTTTCTTTCTTCTTTTCTTTTTTTTCTTGGTACTTTAAAATGTTACTTTATTATCTTCTTACATTATTTCCAGAAAGAAACCTCTCAGCATTATGGCATTATGTACAGAGAAACAAGTTCTAAACCTATTCATCCTAGTCTCCATTATGTAGCAACAACCCTAGTTCTGTATCAGAATAATATTAGCAGAATAATTTATTTCTTGGTCTGCTGGTCCATTATTGCCAGGTAGACATTAATTAGTTAGTTAATAGCTTCAGGTTCACTGGAACTTACTGTGTATTTATAGGCTCCCCTGAAGAATGTGGTCTGTCTCAGGATCTTAAATAAGTAGGTCACTGGAAATGATGATGGGAGGGGATAATACTCATTTTTTTCCCAAATTTGTGTATTTTAGATATTAGAAACATAATATCATATATTTGTTGTTTGTTCCAGGTCTGAATTGCATTCTGAGGACAGCATTCTAGTCTTACAGGGTGGCATTCCTAAACCTGAGCTTTAGCTGAGTCTTGAGGCTATTCTGATACTCTGTTAGAATGGCTGCTTCTGAATGAGGATGTAGAGAGTCAGTGGATCCTGTAGTCAACACATTATGCAACTTCTTCATTGTAAAATGTGTTCCCTTTGTTGTGATATTATCATGTGGAATCCAATGAAGGTAAGTCAGGCATTCTGTAAGCGTTAGATAGTGATTTTGGCAGAAAAATTGTAGGCAGAGGACCATATCCAGAGCAAGTGTCAATTCCAAAAAAGATGAATCACTGAATCCTCCAGGGTTGAAGGAGACAGATGTAATTAACTTTCCACTAAATCATAGGCTGGTCTTTTCTTTTTTTTTTTTTAAAGATTTTATTTATTTATTTGACAGAGAGAGAGAGAGAGAGATTACAAGTAGGCAGAGAGGCAGGCAGAGAGAGAGGAGAAGCAGGCTCCCCGCTGAGCAGAGAGCCCGATGCGGGGCTCGATCCCAGGTCCCTCAGATCATGACCTGAGCTGAAGGCAGAGGCTTAATCCACTGAGCCACCCAGGTGCCCCAGGCTGGTCTTTTCATATGATGGTATCATATGAAGGAATTGGCATTATTCATTGCTACTGACAAGATGAGAAATTCACAACAGCAGTACTTAAATCTGTCTTGGTGTCAGTGAAGCCATTCTGAGGAACGCTTACACGGTCTCTATCCTTGCTACCATGATGCTCTATTTGCTCCCTTTCATTATCATACACAAAAACAGAGATTAACAGAGGGCCACTGGGAAATTTTCTTATCCACCTAGTTGTTCAGTGCTTCTGCAGTATATGTACCCTATTGGGGTTTGATAGTGAGATAAAAATATCCACAGAATTTTTACTCACTTCCACAGATCCATTTATTTGTTTTTTTTCCATTTATCATTGTCCTTTAGAGGTGAAGTTGTAATGGGGCAATATTATATTTTTAGCACACACCAACATTTCAAGCAAATTATATCTCTGAACAAGAACTGTGTTTTCATTTCCCTTCCTGCAGACTGGTCATATAAAACCTTCCACCAGACTAAAAGCATTGAGTTGAAGGAGAGACAATGGAACAAAGAGAGAAATAAAATGGGTGTATAGGTCCACTTTTTTGTGTAATTTAATTGTGCTATCTGGTATTGGTTGAGACTAATGCCAAATATACTCACCATTGTACAGTCATATTTTTCTGTATCTATTAGATCTTATGACTTATTGGTTCTGAAAATATCCAGTGTAAGAAAGTCATACAATTTCATACTTAATCAATGTCCTCTAGCTAGGTGATAGTTTCTTATAGGTCTCAGAAGCATACCAGGAACTGCTATTTAAATAGTTCATTATTTCTTTAGCTATTATGGATTCCTCCAGCAACATCGAATCTTCAAGGTCATCTACCCTGAGCAGTAACAGCAGGGATTTTTATATCACAGTCTAGAACAGCTGTAATACTGTTTTATTCTGGGGTGCCATCGTTCTTGCAGGCTTCTACGTCATCCAATAAAGAATCTGGAGGAGTATCATGTAGTGTGTTTTCTGCTGTCTCTAAAATTCAAAGAGGTCCACCTAGCTTTGTGTTCTGCTGTTTTTACTGTTTGCTTTAGGGTGTGTAAGAATACATTTTTAACTAATTATAATCTATTTTCAAAAGATATTATACCACTTCACATATAGTGTAAGAACCATGAAAAAGTTTCCATTCTCTCCTGAACTGTAATTATTATCACACCCTTTGCTTATACATATGACATAAACTCTAACACATTGTTATTGTTTTTGCTTAAAAAGTCAATTATATTTAAAAAGTTAAATATCAGGTATTTGCTAATACAATTACCATTTGCTCTTTTTACTTTTGTATGGATCTGTATTTCTATGTGGTGGTGTATTCCATCTGCCTGAAAAAATTCAACTTTTCTTGCAATGAACGTCTGCTGGTGATGAATTGATGAATTCTTTTTTTTTTTTTTTAAGATTTTATTTATTTATTTAACACAGAGAGATTGAGATCACAAGTAGGCAGAGAGGCAGGCAGAAAGAGAGGAGGAAGCAAGCTCCCCGCTGAGCAGAGAGCCCCATGAGGCCTTGATCCCCAGGACCCTGAGATCATGACCTGAGCTGAAGGCAGAGGCTTTAACCCACTGAGCCACCCAGGCGCCCCCTGGTGATGAATTCTTTAAGGTGTTTCTTTTTGTTTGTTTTTGTTTTTCAATGTCTGAAGATGTCTTTACTTTGTCTTTGCATTTGGAATGTACTTCCCTGGATGTAGAATTCTATTTGACTTTTTTCCCCCTGTACTTTATACCCTATTACCTTCCAGCTTGCTTTGTTTCCAGGAAGGAATCTATTGCCACCCTTATTTGTTTCTTTGCATATAAAGTATCTCTTTTCTTTTTGACTCTTCTAAAGATTTTTTACTTAGTACTGGTTTTGACTTTTATGGTTATGATGTGTCTTTATAATGTTGCTTCATGTTTCTTATGTTTGGGGTCCACTGGATTTCTTGAATCTGTGGGTTCATGTTTTTTATCAAATTTAGAAAAACTTAGCTATTAATTTATTCAAATATTATTTCTGTCTTTCTCCTCTCTCCTGTCCTGCAGGAACTGTGTTACATATGCATTAGGCCTCCGAAAATAGTCTCACAAGTCATGGATGAGTTGTTCTTATTTTTATTATTAAACATCTTTCCTCTCTATATTTCACATTTGATAGTTTCTTATTGCTATGCTTTTAAGGTCACTAATCTTTTCTTTTGAAATGCCTGATTAATATTAATCCCATCCAGTATAATTATCTCTTGCATTGTATTTTTTTATCTCTAAAGTCTTATTTTTATTTTTTTATTTTCAATTTAAAAAAAAATTAAATATATCATGTCTCCACTTAACTTTTGGAACATAGGGAATGGAGTTGTATAACTATATTAAATGTCCTTCTCTTCTAAGTATAACATCTGTGCTAATTTGGTGTTGATTCTGAGTGATTTTTTTTCTTTATATGGAACTTAGGAATTAATTTGGGGGCAGATTTTTTTCTTAGTATAGTTGACACACAATGTTACATTAGTTCCAGGAGTACAATTTATTGATTTGACAAGTTTATATATTATGCTGTGTTTACTATGAGTGTAACTACCATCTGTCCCTTTATATCCCTGTTACAATGTCACTGAGTGCATTTCTCTCTCTTTTTTAAATATTTTATTTATTTATTTGACAGAGAGATAGAGAGCACAAGTAGGCAGAGCAGCAGGCAGAGGGAGAGGGAGAAATGGGCTCTCCTCTGAGCAAGGAGCCCAATGCAGGTTTTGATCCCAGGACTCTGGGATCATGATCTGAGCTGAAGACAGACGCTTAACCCACTGAGCTACCCGGGCACCCTTAAGTGCATTTCTTATGCTGTGTCTTTTATTCCTATGACTTACTCATATAGCTGGAAGCCTGTATCTCTCTCTTTTACCCACCTCTTTTCATACCTGACAATCTTGGATTATATGTTAAATGTTGTCACTTTACCTAGTTGGTCTCTGGATATTTTTTATTCTTATACATCTTCATGAGCTTTGTTTAATGTTACAGTTAAGTTATTTGGAAACATGTTTATTCTCTTGAAACATGTAGTCTAAATTTTGTTAGTTGATGCCAGGACAGTGCTCAGGGAAGGGATGATTAATCTTCACTATTGAGGCAAGACACTCTTGAATTCTTTATAAAATTTCATGGATTAGGTGTCCTAAGCTGGTGCATAGGAACAGGCATTGTTCCCTCTTTCCCTTGTTAATGGTTCATTTCTTGATCTGAAGTAGTTTCCTCATAATCATGTGTTCATCAGTACTCTACTGAATAATCAAGAAGAACTTCTGTAGGTCTCTGGGCTTCTCTGCATGTGCAGCTTCTTTTCTGTACTTCTAGGAACTCTAGCTTCCTTGATCTCCCCAGATTGTCAGCTCCAGTCCCTTAACTTGGAAAAGTTTGCTGGGCTCTTCCTCAGTTTTCCTTTACCTGTGTCATGGTCTGCAAACTCTTGAATGCCATTGGACAATTGTGGTATTGTTTTGTTTTGTTTTGAGAGAGAGAGAGAGAGCAAATGTTCATGCACACTTGAGTAGGGGGGAGGGGCAGAGTGAGAGAGAGAATCTCAAGCAGACTCAGTGCTGAACCCTGAGCCCCAAGTCAGAATGATCTCACATCACCGAGATCAGGCCTTGAGCTGAGATCATGACTTGAGCTGAAATCAAGAGTCAGACACTTAACCAACTGAGGAACCGGGTGCCCCTGGGCAGTTGTTAAGCTCACATAATTTATTTCTTGTTTCTCAGTGATCACTGTTTTTTGTGGCTTGATGTCTAGTGAATCAAAAATCATTGTTCTGTATAATTTGCCTGGTTTCTTGCTGTTGATAATGTTTCAGACAGGAAGGTAGATGCAGTCCCTTTTACTACATCATTGCCAATGGAGTGAATCTTCCTGTGTGTGTGTTTTTTTTTTATCTTTTAAGAAAATTATTTAAATTCAATTTACTTAACACATAGTGTATTATTAGTTTCAGGGGTAGAATTTAGTTATTCATCAGTTGCCTATAACACCCAGTGCTCATTACATCAAGTGTGCAATTAACTGATCCCCTACCCACTGCCCCTCCAGCAACCCTGTTTGTTTCCTAGAGTTAAGAGTCTCTTATGGTTTGCCTTCCTCTGTTTTTATCTTATTTTATTTTTCCTTCCCTTCCCCTTTGTTCATTTGTTTTGTTTCTCAAATTCCACATATGAGTGAAATATGGTATCTTTTTCTGACTGACTTATTTCACTTAGCACAATACCCTTCAGTTCCATCCATGTCATTACAAATAGCAAGATTTCATTCTTTTTTGATGGCTGAGATTATATATATACATATATATATATGTATAATCTTCTTTATCCATTCATCTGTCAATGGGCATCTAGCCTCTTTCCATCATTTGGCATGTGTTGACATTGCTGCTATAAACATTGGGGTGCATGTACCCCTTTGAATCACTGTGTTTGTACCCTTTGGATAAATTCATAGCAGTGTAATTTGTTCATCATAGGGTAGTTCTATTTTTAACTTTTTGAGAAAACTCCAGACTGTTTTCCAGAGTAGCTGTACCAGTTTGCATTTCTCTGGTCTTTTAAAGATTATCTTTTTGTCCTTGGTTTTAGCTGTAATAATATGAAGTTCATAGGATGTTTTCCTTTCTTATTGTTTCTGCTTCTGTTTCATAGTGTTTATCAAATATATGACTTGATTTTTTTTCAGTTTTACAAAAGTTTCAGGTATATTATTCTCAAATATTGCCTTTTTCAATCTGTTTTTCCCTGTCTCCCTATGTCTCTCTCTCTTTTTTTTATCTTTGTTGCTTTCTTTCCACTTTCAATACTTCAGTTATACCTACTAGAACATATTTACTTTATTTTCAATCTATCATCCATATCATCTATTTTCTATATACCCCATTTTGAAAAATATTCTCCATACTTAATTGTAGACATTTTAATCTGACCCCAAAACCAGTGTATTGATTCTTTCTTCTGCTATATCTATACTGCTATTAAATCTAACCACTGAACCATAATTTTACTTTTTTTTTCTTTTTAGCTACATTTGGTGACCCTAATAAGTGGAGGAACTCTAATATTCAGGTAGTGAGAAATGAGAAAGCAATTACTCTCCTACTTTATCTTAAAGCCTAATTTATTCTGACAGCCCCAAAGGAATCTTTCTTCCTAATCATTTAGTCTAAAGTATATGCTGGACATAGGGATATATTAATGATAATTGTCTCATATATTCAACTGATTCAGTTTTATAATCAGATTTATAGTTCTATGCTATAATTTCTCCTCCCTTCTCTCAGATAACTCTCTCCTATAACTCTCCCAATTTTAAATAATTTCCTTTTCACAAATTAACTCTCTTCCAAATTAATATTCTCAGTACTCACAACCACTACAATAACCTAATTATATTTGCCTTCTTATTATATATTATATAAATGTACATGTATTATCTTCACTTTCTGGAATAAAAAAGTGAAGAGAGCCACATAAAAACATCTATATCTTTTAGTTGCTCACAGTATGTAATATAATTCTCTGCTCAAGTTAATTCATGATGGGCCAAATATCAAATAATCATAATTAAAGATGAATAATTATTGCATCAGTGTTTTATCTAAAAGTGTTCTTATTGCATGTTCATTCTAAATTATATGCATATAAATTATTATCTCTTTTTGATAGATCTTTTTCATATATTATATATTTTTTAATTTTTTTGGTATGTGTTTGTGCTCCTTTCCTAGCCTACCTTACCTTTTATTCACTGCCCCCACTGCTTTTAATTTATTTTGCTCTCCTGTGCTCAATGACATCTTAATTAATGGACCTTACTTGTTTAAAGGAATTTACCCAAACATGAATGATGAGATCCATTTAAAGTACCTAGCATTTCTAGTACCTGTTTTTTCAAGTAATTATGGCTCCTAACCCTTTACTTTTAGGTCAGATTATTGGCCAAACTTTCTAATCTACATAAAAACAAAACAAAACAAATCACCTCTGCATATTTTTTTATGTTCTGTATGCTATGCACCCTACTACAATGATTTATTTTTATTATATATGAAAAATGGGAGTGATGCCACTCATTATTCCCCCTACAGCCACACTAGCCAGATTTTTGCTTCCTGTTTCTGTACTAAGCTCTACTAGCCTGTATGTCTATCTGCAAAGGGAGCAATGATTCCATTGAAGTAGAACTTAAGACTTTGGCCCACTTGCCACTGGGGTGCTCCTGCTTCTAAATTAAGAGGTAAGTAAAGGAGTTACTGTACTGGATGGGTAATTAACCCTGACTTCCAAGGGAAATTTGGATTACTACTCCACAGTGGAGGTGAAGAATATACCTAAAATCTAGGAGTTCTCCTAGTGTTTCTCTTAAGGCATCTTTTAGTTTCATCATGCTATATAAATTAAGGTAAGAGGAAAAAACAACCACTCAATCTGGGAGGGCTACTGATTACTCAGGCCCTTCATGATGAATTTTTTGGTTGTCCCACCAGGTAAATAACCATGGCTAGCTTTATATTTGTATACATATAATCCTTTTTACAAAATTATTTTATAAAACTATTACTAAATATTATAAAAATTTCTTCGTTTTCATATAGATAGCAAATATCTTTATTTTCCCCCTTAATCTTTCATCATGTAACAAAGAATGCATTGACTTTACATCATAATATGTAAGTCATGTGATAGCAAGAGAAGAATAACATCATTCAAGGTTTTCTTTTTTTTTCCCCCCCTTTCTCTGGGAAAGGAATTAGTACATTTTCAGGTGTATGTAGGATAGTTGTATCTTGTTAGGCAGAATTATGACCTATTATTGTCTCTACTTGGTAATTAAGTATGGTTTAAGGGGACATGGGTTAAATTTGTGATGGCTAATTTTATCTTTCCACTTAACTAGCCATGAGTGTCCAGATATTGGCCAACATTCTGAGTATGTCCTTGAGGGTGTTTCTGCATGTGATTAACACCTGCATCCATAGAGTAAAGGAGATTGTCCTTCTTAATGTGGGTGAGTTTCATCATCAATAGAAGATCTGAATAGAACAAAAAGGCTAAGAAAGAGTTCCTGGTGTCTGGCTGCTGAGTTAGAACATTGGTGTTTTTTGGCCTTCAGAGTCAGACTGAAGTATCAGCAGTTCTCCCATCTCCAGCTTGACAGCTTTCAGACTAGAATTTATACCACTAGCTCTCCTGGTTCTCAGGCATTCTCCCCCCCCACCCAGACACACCATGTTGGCTCTTTGGAGAACACTGACTAAAACACTGATTTTTAATAGTGTTTGATATAAATAATTGCATATAATTTATGATTAAAAATGGCCAGTATGTACCCTTAAATTATTCTTACATGTGATATCCATGTATTTAACTATTATTGGTATACTGCTTCATTTTGTAGGCTTTGGAGCTAAATTACCTGAGTTTGAATTTTGCTCTACTGCTTATTAGTCTCATGGACTTGAGTATGTTTCTTGACTACACTGTGTTTTCAATGCTTCTTTTGCAAATGGGGATAAATTAGTATCTATCTAAGGTTATTGCAAAGAATACTGTGAGAATTATTAAAAAGTGCAAAGTTCGTTTAAAAAGTGCTTGGCACAAAATAAACACTCAATCAATATTATCTATTTATTATTATTTGCCCAATCCATAGCAGTGTGTAAGTCTTTTTCAGTAGATGTTCCTTGCTTTTCTTTGGCCAAACATTGATTAAGTTCCCCGTTATTATTATATCAGACCATTTCAGCAAGGCCTATTCTTCAAGGATTTTTCTTTTTTATCCTTTAAAGTAATTATTAGTTTGATTTATCTTTCCCATATTCTACCATAAAAAGTCATAATATTAATGACAATATGCAAGTTAGATTGATTTAACACCCTGTAACACACAGATAAGCATTTTAAGTTCCAGCTATAAAGAAAACAAGCATTAATTTACATTCACTTTCTTATCATCTAAAAACACTGAAGATACAGAGATAAATAAGGGAAGATCCTTAACTGTAAGTAATATAACATATAGTGGGAAAGACAAAGACATTAATGAGAAGTATAACGTAGTCCAAGTACTTTTCTTCCCCATGTCAGCATTGTCAACCATCAGGATTAAGCAGACAGTTTTGTTGGCTGCTTCTCTTGAAGTTTTCCTCTCTGAAGTGTTTTTTCTGGACCAGGTGTTTTTTCCCACAGCCCCAGATTCTGATGTGTATTACTGGAGTAATACACTGGAATAATACACAGAGTAATTACACTGGAACCTGGAGTGCTGCTTGACGTGGTAGAAGGATGCCCTCTTTCAAAGTGAGGCAGCAAAGAGCTAAAGCAAAGCAGATGTCTCTTCCTCTTTCTCTTTAAACCTTCGTTCTTCCCCAGAGGCTGTCAGACTATATATATGCATACACACATGAATGTTTCCATATAGGTTTGGAGACCATCTCAGGAAGGAAATATAATGTAATTTCTCCTGAAACATTTGATAGATTCTGGATTCTTAGTTTCTGCCTTGAGAGAGAGAATACTGTCCATAGGTTTCTGTTTGTTTTATTGTCCCCTTTCTGACTCAGCTTTTGGAAAGATTCGTCGCTATCAAGGACACACACTTTATGTCTGCTGTCTTATATTTTTCTTCCAACTTGGAGCAGTATGATGTCTCCACCATTTAGAGATGGTTCTTTGGTAAAGAGTCAATAGCATGCACATCACCACAACCTATGAACCATTATAGCCCCTTCTGGCAGAAATTCTCTCTAATATTTGACACTATTGAGCTATATTCCCTTTGTTAAAACTCTTTCCTCTTTTACTCCTTTAGTGTCTTTTTTTTTCTCTTACATCATCCTTTCTTCTTGTGAGTTAAAATGTGTGATTTTCAGGAATCTACCTTTGGCCTGTTGCTCTTTTCTTTCTCAATCACATTTCAGCAAATAACTTCTCTGCTTCTGTGCTCCCATAGAAATATGAGAATGTATCTTTCTTTACACTAAAGAAACATTACATTAGTATTGAACTAAATTAATATGTTTACATGGCTATCTTCCTCACAAGAATGTGAGTTACTTTGGGACAGGGACTTCGTTATACTCATTTTTCTATCCTAATCACTTAGCGTGTTGTTACGTATACAGAAAGGGACAATAATGTCTTGTGGAAAGGTTTATAGAGATAATGCAGAGAGAAAAGTCAATATTTTAAAATTATTTATAGGAAAGGGATGAATTATTTCTAAAATAAATTTAATATGCTAAATGTATTTTGGGAAACAAAAGAGAAAAAGATTGTGAATTTTTCATATACATGGGATAGTAATAGAAGAACCTGAGTGGACAGAATTATTCTGATTCAAGACAGTGAATTTACTAAAATCCATTTGACCTTGGTTACTTTTTTTCTCTCTAATGTCATATTCTTCTCTTTCAATCATGCTAGTGAATTAGGATTAAAAACACAAGAATTGGGTAAAGCAATGATTTCAAGTGTGTGGAAATTTAACCAGATACAATTTCAAGGTTGCTAGGCATGCATTACAGTGAGAATGAAATACTGGCTTGCAGCTAGAGCATAATAGATCAGGTTGGCAATGGAAAAGTATTTCATGAATTAACACAAGTGAATTTAACTAAGTGAGATTTTGAGGGGGGTGAAAATACGAGAAGATTGAGCCAAATTCTCAATATCTATCTCAGAATATTTAATGTTAATTACACTTCAGATAAATAAGAATATTAAGTTTACTCCTTCAGGCTAAGTTGAAGTAAATGAATAAATAAGCAAGTTTTCCCCATGTCTTAAGTACCTTTCTGAAATTATAGAATTTGCAGATAGAAATAAATTTAAAAGACAGGGCCTCCTGGCCTTCATTATAAAAGAACTGAGTAAATTAACTGGGAACACAGCAGGGTTTTATTATCAATGAAGAAATTAGTGCAACATCTTTAAAACACAATTTTGGAAACTGTGAGTTCACTGGAAGGCAGAGTAAGAAATATATTTGACTGTCAAAAAGAAACATTCATTAGTTCTATCATATGTTTTTTCATTTCTTGTTTTTCTCTTATCTCTTCCATAGCACTGACTCAGAGTATTTTCTACTTAATACAAAGGGCTAGCAATGTTGTAGCCAAGCAAAACCTTAAAAAATTAAAAGTAACTCTCCTCTATTTAAGAGATAATTAACCAGCAAGTGAACTGGTTAAATTATAGTCCTTCACCATTTATTTACATTTCCTTTTCCTCCTCGGTTTTACTCATTGCCCACTCTACAGAAACAAATAAGGCAAGATATTTTTTGGTAAGGTACCCATGATGCCTGGTGTAGTAGCCTCCACCTATAAGACTGTTTTTAAAAATCACCTGTGAGGGCACCTGGGTGGTTTGGTCAGTTAAGTGTCTGCCTTCTCCTCAGGTCATGATCCCAGGGTTCTGGGATTGAGACCCTGCAATGGAATCCCTGGTCAGCAGGGATCTCCCCATCCCTTCTCTGCATCCCTTTGCCCCTCCTCCTGCTCCTGTGTGGGCACGTGCTCTCTCACACTCTCTTTCTCAAATAAATAAATAAAATCTTAAAGAAAAAAGAATCCCATGTGAAAGAAAGAAAGAGAGAAAGAGAGAAAGAAAGAAAGAAAGGTAGAAGGAAGAAAGAAAGAAAGATAGATGGTAGATAGATTTGTGAAATTTTAAAGAATAAACACTCAGAGACATATTGAATCAAAATCCCTAGGCAGGGGGCTGAATGTTACATTTTCTGAAAAGGTTCACAGTTAATTTTAACTTACCAAGGGATGAGAATGGCTAGCCACTGAAGCAAACAAATACTCAGTGGATTATGAATGATATAATAGTAGGAAAAGGGTATTTCTGACTGCTCGTTTTGTGTGAAAAATTGGGGGCCTGAACTGAACACTTGTTTCGGGACTTCAGCAATTATTGAACTGAGCACTGCTATAGTCTGCAAATACCTATGTAGCTTCCTTACACTACAGATGGAAGGAATTCCACCTCAGTAAGACCACCTTGTCAAATCTGGGTGCAGGAGAGCATTATACTAAAAATACTCTACAGTAGAGAATTTGTGGAATTCTAGCAAACTCTATGAAGTAGTCCACACATTTTGCGGTTTTGTTTATTTATTTGTTATATATTTATTTATTTTTAGTGACTGTATGCTTAATCCTCTTTTATTTTTTTTAAAGATTTTATTTATTTATTTGACAGACAGCGATCACAAGTAGGCAGAGAGGCAGGCAGAGAGAGGAGAAGGCAGGCTCCCTGCCGAGCAGAGAGCCCAATGTGGGGCTTGATCTCAGGACCCTGAGATCATGACCTGAGCCGAAGGCAGAGGCTTTAACCCACTGAGCTACCCAGGTGCCCCTTAATCCTCTTTTAGATATTAGGGAATTAGCTGTGAATAAAATCGACACATTCTCTAACTTTCCACAGCTGACATTTTAGTGGAGGCAGAGAGAAAATAATTTTACGAACAACTGAAGAAATAATTGAATTTTAGTTCATTTAAATGCTAACATGGAGATAAACTATATCATCATAGAAAATGAGGGAGGAAAGATATTTTAGCTAAAATGGTTGGGGATTATATTTAAATTAATTCATAACAATCAAAAGAAGGTACTATGTGAGGATAAGTGAAGGAGTATTTCTGGCAGAAGAAAAAGTCGGTCTAAAGGGCTAAAGATGGAGAAGAGCTGGATGTATTCAAGTAGCTGAAGGTCAGTTGGTAAGAGCCCATCACTTTCCAATATGCATAAGCTAGTTCATGTCAAATGTATGACTAAAGCATAACAAGTGTTATTTTAGCATAAAATAGTAACTAACCAAGGTTTCTACTTAAATTGACTAACTTTTAATATAAAAATTGTGTTTCCTCCTTTACTTATTATTTTAAATATAAGAGGTGATTATCTTTATCATTGCTTTAACTGAAGAAGAGCAGCTATTAAAGGGTGTTTTTCTATTCCATCTTTTTCTCTGGCTATAGGTTTACTGGTACAAATATTTCACTAAATATCTACTTGGGATTAATTTAAATTTTATAACCAAGTATGTGAATTTTTATTATAAATATCTATATAGCATTCAAAAAGAAGTGGTTACATGAAACAAAATTCTCAAAAGGGGCTATAATGATTGCCATTTTTAGGAAGCCATTATATTGTTTTAATCTCATATGAAAGGTTTATATTTTATATTTAGTTTGTTGTTTTTAATAGTCATATTTATATTTCAAAAATTTTGCAAATACTGAGCATACAATCAGATTTTCTATTCAGATTTATAAAACCAGAAATCTTAGTTTTCTTCAAAGTTTATTAATGATTTAGAGGATTAAAATAATTAAGAAGTTAAGACAAAGTACTGAAGGACCTGGAGAACCTCACTTTCTTGGATTAGTCAAATATTCTTTGTCCCCAAAGAGATGAGATCTCTAAATGCATTGTGTAAATTATTTCATCAAAAGGTAGTGAATGTTTATGTTATGAAATATCTCTATTTTATGCCCCAGGGCATTGTATGACTTCCGTGACTCTATGTGGAAGCATTTATTATAAATATATAGATTCAAGTTTTACTTATAATAAATAGTACTTAGGTCAGACTCCTGGAAAATATCATTGGTCTGTTTACTCAAGGTTATTTCTCATGTTAAAAGATTAGACAAGTGAGATTCCCACCAACCCTCACAAAGGGAGCCCATTTATGACTGGCCAACTGCTCTAACTCCATTCGATCCACATATACCTTAAAAGCTTAGGGTGAAAATCATCACAGTAGAACACTATAAGAGAAAATGTAGCCTTTTCATGAGAAATAGCAAGGATTCAAATTCTAGAACGTTTAATAATGATGTTAAAAAGCAAAGTCTTGAAAAGCACAATATGGTCAACATATAGAATTTAAGGCATACTCATTGCAATACTTCTGTTGAGGAAAATTCTCATCAAAAAATTAACCGTTTTAATTTTTCAAGGAAACTTGTTTAACTACTAATGCTCTAACAAGGTAAACATTTTCAATTATTAAAATACAAATTAGGGACACCTGGGGCTCAGTTGGTTAAGCAGCTACCTTCGGCACAGGTCATGATCCCAGCGTCCTGGGATGGAGTCCCAAATCGGGCTCCTTGCTCGGTGGTGAGCCTGCTTCTCCCTCTGCCTCTGCCTGCCACTCTGTCTGCCTGTGCTTGTTCCTGCGCTCTCTCTCTATCTGACAAATAAATAAATAAAATATTTAAATAAATAAAATAAAATAAAATAAAATATTTAAATAAATATTTAAATAAATATTTAAATAAAATAAAATATTTAAATAAATAAAATAAAATAAAATACAAATTATTTCAGTTGTAAATATTAAAATACTGGTATGGATTGTGACAAGGTCTATTTTTAAAAAAATAAAAATCCTTTCACATAGAGCACT
The DNA here is from genome assembly GCA_003697995.1 of Taxidea taxus jeffersonii. Classification (NCBI taxonomy): domain Eukaryota; kingdom Metazoa; phylum Chordata; class Mammalia; order Carnivora; family Mustelidae; genus Taxidea; species Taxidea taxus. The sequence continues at coordinate 24,700 of ML100022.1, forward strand.
TTGGAAGTTTGTTTATGGGTTGGTTTTTTTTTTGGAAGATTTATTCATTTATTTGAGAGAGAGGGAGGGAGAGAGCGTGAGTAGTGGGAGGCACAGAGGGAGAGAGAGAGAAAATCCCCGAGCAGACTCCCCACTAAAGTAGGTGTTGATCCCAGGACCTTGAGCAGAAATCAAGAGTTGGACATTTAACTAACTGGGCCATCCTGGCACCACCGGTTTGTATTTGTGAAGTATCTATACCTATGTGAGAGCACATTGTTATTTGTCATTTTTTAGCTCACAGTCAGCCTTAATATATACGTTTGAGTGTGAATGTTATGATATCCTGGGCTTCCTCTGTAATCATATTTTGGGACTATAAGACACGTATCTCTTTTTTTTTCTACGTACTTTCTTTTGTGTTTCCTTTTTTGTTTCTTTTTTCTCTCTCACTTTGTCTTCCACCCTCTAGCCAATTTTTCCTCTTCCTTCATATCCTTCCTTTCTTATTATTTATTTGAACAAGAGTTTCTGATTTTAAAGTACAGTGAGCTAAAATTTGAAACAGCAAGAGACTTTAAATACCCCCAATACACCATTCAACCTTGTTCTTCAGGCTAAAATGAGACAGACTGGAGTACTCTTAAAGTCCTCTGTAGTTTAAGTATCCCAAAAGTTCAGGGAAATGTTCTCTTTTTAAAACACTGCTATTTTAGCGGTGGGGCTGGAAATTAAAAAATGATAGTATTTGATAAAATCTATGAAGTAAATAGGTAGAAAATATATGAAACCATTTCAAGAAAAATAGTGACTCCATAAAGAACTTTGGATATGTTGAGTCAACCAGATGGGGTGGAATTTATCTTGTAAATTTATCAGTTTATCATTTATCAGAGTCCATTTACTTCACTGCTCTAATCCTTGTTTTTAAACTCATCTAAATTTAACAAAACATTTACCTAAAAATTATGCTTTGTACTCAAAGAAAAGGACATATTATATCAATGTTATTTAACTATACTCAGTTTGCTTTATTGAATTTCCTAATATGCTTATTACCTGATATGTCCCAGCATTGTCCTAAGTAATTCACAAATATTATCTCACTTAATTCTTCTAATGGTTCTGTGAGATACAGATAATTTTCATACACAGAAGTTTCAAATCCCTTTTAGTGTTTATATTCACTTGACTGCCCTAAAAAATGTATTTTCAAAACAACAAATGTTTGTAAAATATTAAAATCCTATGTTACAAAACTTCAGATGCATTTTCCTTCTGATCATCACTCTTGTAGGAAATATATTTCTTTTAAAGTGAATAGTATAAAACATTTCAATAATATTCTTTTCATTAAATGCTGTTTCAAATATTTACTTGCAAGAAAGATATCAAGGTTATGTTTGAAAATAGGTTTGCCAGTATATTGTTTTTATATTCATATGTAGTATAGAGTAATATATCCCAAATAGGCATGGGTAGGTAGCGATCATTTTAGTTTTCTTTGCCTCTATAGAAATGATCTCACATCAATTTTAATGAAATACTTCTATACTCTCAGTGATGGTAATAAAGTCATCTAATTAAAATTTAGATTTAAGAATGTTAAATATAAAAAAAGAATGTTAAGTATGTGTTTATGTAAAGGTATGTGCAAAGAATGTTGAACAGTAAGTGAGAAACATGGTGTTTTGTCTTTCCACTGAAACGAACTTGTTATGGGACTGAGTAAGATTAATATTTCTAGATTTCATTTTGGTCTTCCTTTATCATCTCTGTTACTCTGTGATCCCAATGTAATCAGAGCTGGAATAACTCTTTTTCAATAGTCTAATCCATATCTAAATTTTTACCAATGGGTGAACTGAAAACCATATAACTTGAATAACTTCATTGGGCAACATAGTTAAAAGACAATCTAAGCCCAGGATTTAGCTATCTTACTTCAGGGCTCTTTATACCTGTCTTTGGTCAGTCAAGAGTGTGAATGTTCCAGTGAAAACTCACCCTACCCTTACAAAAACAACTCAAGCACATACGAATGATGAAAGTGAGTGCCTTCTGCAATAACGAGCATAGGAAAATACAATCCAACATAATTATAAAACAGGATAATCTATCAGTAATAGAATAGCCAGTACCAGAAGGCATGAACTCTAACTTAAAAATTATGGGACTACTATTTTTATTTATAAATACAACACTAAACAATTGATCCAATGAATAATTATTTCAACTCATTTTTGTACACAGGTAAAATTAGTAATTCAAAATATGGAAGTGAACTCTAATTTCCTCTGCAGTAAATTATTCCACTATGTAACACTACATTTCATGATTTTTTTCCTTTATAATGTTGGCATCTATTCACATCCCTGTTAAGCATATGTATAAATTATAACGTAATATTCTTTAAAAAAATTAGTGTCAGGGTGGTTGCTTTTGTGCCTGGAGCAATATGACAATCATATGGCCAATAAGCTGAACAAACAAGAAATTAAAATCATGGATGATTCTGAGCAAATGCAATCTTAAAAAAGGTTTTAATATATTTTAAAGAGTTACACATGAGTGCAAGTATAATAAGGTTCCTAATGCATAAAAAATAGTTCTAAAAATTAAAATAAAACCCTTTCTATGCATTCTATAAAATACATGCCATTACAATTGGAAAAAGGGTATCTTCAAGGTCACAGCTAGCCTGTAATAAATGACTGCTAAGGAGTTTGTTGAGGTATTTACTATTGGTCTAATTTTCGAGCAAGCAAAAACTTCATTAAACTAAAGGCAATTAATTTTAAAATACTTCAGATTGCAACTAATGAGCTTACAGGATTCATTACCAGTGAAGGTCAAAGAACTAACTAGATTCTTGAGTTTATCTATAGTTATATGACTGAGTTGAGCACTGTGAGGTCTATCATGCACCAGTCAATCAGACTATCACCCAGCAGTAGGGCTGCAACAAGGCACCCTGTTAGGAAGGTCAGAGTGGATTCTGTGGATAATGTGTATCATATTAACATCACATTTCTTTTTTGAATCATTTAACTCTAATTTTGTTTAGAAGTTCACTTAAATATTGGGCGCCTGGGTGGTTCAGTTGGTTAAGCAGCCAGCTCTTAGTGTCGACTCAGGTCATGATCTCAGGGTCCTGGGATCTAGCCCCATGCTGGGCTTCATGCTCAGTGGGGAGTCAGCTTAAGGACACTCTTTCTCCCCCTTCCTCTGCCCCTCCCTCTGCTCTCTCTCTCTCAAATAAATAAATAAATCTTCAAAAAATTTACTTAAATATTGAAGTGTCCCATGCTTCTTAGCATAAGAAATTAATATCTTCTATCTTAGCTAACATATTTTATTCTTTTTAAAAATCCATTGGGAATAAAACATTTTATTTTTATAAATTAAAAAAGAAACACAAGCAGCTTACAATCACCGATCGTATAGACTAAATGTGCCATGTTGAAAGTACCAACCATGTACACCATCTTTTGACCACAGTAACTGAGATGACATTGAAAAGTATTTTCTAATCACATTTTGGTATTTATTTGTTTGTCCTCTCATTAATGTTTATATTCATTTGTTTGTTTCCCTATTCACTTTTTGAACAATTTTTGTTAAATAATTATAGGACAGTAAGTATTGTATAGGTGGTGGGAATGAGAAAATAAATGTAGAGGCCTCTGGATGGCTCAGTCAGTTAAGCATCTGCCTTCGGCTCAGGTCATGATCTCAGGGTCCTGGAATCGAGCCCCACATCGGGCTCTCTGCTCAATAGGGAGTCAGCTTCTCCTACTCCCTCTGGCCCTGGCTTGCACTCTATCAAGCACTCTCTCTTACTCGTTCCTCTCCCAAATGAATAAATAAAAAGTATAATCTTAAAAAACAAAACAAAACAAAAGAAATGTAAAATGGGCTTTCCTCTAAAGTAATTTAGATTTTAGTGACTAAACATTCCAAGAACAATGAAGTGTCATTACAACTGCAATCATAGAGCTCCTCCAGTGCACCATGGAACCACTAATGAGAAGTTGATCACTGTAGCTAATCCTTATAAAAGTGTGATTTTTAAAATTTATCCTTCTTGTGTAGTACTTTTCTGCTGAAGCAATGGTCTACTCTGATCTACGAGGCCTTACCTGAAGTTGAAAGTCTATAAATTGTGTGCACGTGTGCATGTTCAATATTTTCCTGGCCACACTTTATAACATGGCATTTGGAAGCTGTAAGACAAGATATTGGAAGACGAGTTTAAAGCCTATTGAACAATATTAGCAATCTATTATGAATTTCTAAATTAAGTTATGAGTATTATTAACAGGAAGGAGAGGGTATGTATAATAGTGTAAAGAGAAGAAGAGTCAGGGCTTAAGGCTTCTTAAAGTTGTTAGAGTTGAAGAAGAGGGTTTTGGCTTGGATCTTTAGACTATATCATTTAAAATAAGAAAAACAGATTTGAGGAGAACTGGTTTGAGGAAGAAACCAATAAATAAGATGTGGGGCATGTTGAATATTATCTGACTAGATGACTTCTAACAGAAGGTTTTAAGCAGTCTAATAGGTACATGGGAATAGAGCTCATGTAAGATATTTGGGTAGCATTTTCATCTTTAATCAGAGGAAACAAATGAATTTCAAATAATAAATGTGTAATCATATGGACTCTTAACTACAGAGACCAAATTGAAGGTTACCAGAAGGGAGGTGATTAGGTGGATAAGTGAAAGAGCTGATGTGGATTAAGGAGGGCGTTTGTTGTGATGAGTACCAGATGATTTATGGAACTGTTGAATCACTATATTGTGCACCTGACACTAATATTACACTATATGTTAACTAATGAACTTAAATAAAAACATAAACAAAATAAAAGATATTGCAGAAAAAAATAAACTGGACACATGAAATGAGTTGGCCCCTGGAAAAAAAGTAAATTTATAATTATATGTGTTTTTTGTTTGAGTGAACATCTGACATCTTCATTCAGAGTAACCAAAAAAAAGCTAAACTTTTATTATTTAAAATTCATAAAACTCAATAAGTGTAAAAGGAGTGTAAATAATTAAATATCAAGTACTTTTTCTTTTCAACTTATAGCATTTATAATTCTAAAATTATTAAAACTTAAAATTGAACTAAGATTTATGAGCCGCTTGGGTTAAAATGTGGTCTGAAAAAGAGAATATTTAATCCATAAGATTCAGAGAGAGGAGTAAAGATCAAGGAAGATCAGTTTCAGAGAGGCCAATGACAAAACAATTTCAAGAACTATGTAGTCAGTGGTTTCAAATGTTTATATTGTCCAAATAATAGGAGTGAACAATTCAATGTATATTTTATATGAAGGAGGAGGCCGTTGTTTTATTTAAATGTTGCAAGCAGATGTCAGATTCTTAATGTTTAGGGTATATTAGAAGTGAGAAAGTGAACACAGATAGTCATTTATACCATAGAGAAACTGTCTGAAAAGGGAAGGTGATTGGGAAGTAGCTAGAAAAGTTCATGGTCCAGTAATGTGTTGTACTTTTGGCATTTATTTTTCATTTTAAGTATATTTTAAACATCAGTAGGTTTTCCAGCTGGCAATAAAGAACCCAGTGAACAGGGAGGGATGACTAGTACAGAAGAGAAGACAAAGAAATGATTTCACAAAAGGAAGTGATCATAGCAAGATCTGGGCTAAAGAACAGACTCATGAATAGATTGGAAGGGACGAGATGATAGATTTAAAGCTATAGGAATAAAATTTTCAGTTTATTATCTGCTTAGGGAATTACCTTTTCAAGTTTATTTATCTACCTTTTTGCATATTCTATTTGTGCTTTGGACATAGCATAGAATTAAGAATCATCTAAGCTCAAAATCTAGCTACTATTTACTAGATAAATGACCTAGAACAAATAACATTTATGAAAACAGGTTCTCTCATTTGAAAGGTTGAGGCTGTAAGTTCTTTTTTTTTTTAAGATTTTATTTATTTATTTGACAGACAGAGATCACAAGTAGGCAGAGAGACAGGCAGAGAGAGGCAGGAGGGGAAGCATGCTCCCTGCTGAGCAGAGAGCCCGATGTGGGGCTCGATCCCAGGACCCTGGGATCATGACCTGAGCTGAAGGCAGAGGCTTTAACCCACTGAGCCACCCAGGTGCCCCGAGGCTGTAATTTCTATCTTAAATAGTTCCTGTGATAACTAAATAGATAATGCAAAAATATTTGGTACAGTGTGTGGCAGAATGAAGGGCGATAAGCAAATGTTTGTTTTTCTTCTTATAGTATACATAAATGTACAATGTGTTTTATTTTTCAATTTTTTTTGAAAAATGTGTTTTAGTTTTTCAATGAATTGACCTTAAATTGCCAAAGGAAATACTTGCAAGGACTTTCATTATAATATATCCTTTTACTTATGTATTAAAAAATTGAAAAACAAATCATGTCCCCCTTTTAATAACTTTCCTAGATGAGTATAATGGAACAAGAAGTTACATAAAATAAACAAGTTTTTAATTACTTATTTATTTTTCTATATCCTATGCCTATGATGGATGGTGCAACACAAGAATGGCTTCTAAATTATACCTAAATTAATATTAGAAGAAATTTTCTTCCATTAATCTTTTTCAAAAATAGCTGGTTGCAGTTACCTAACAGCCTCTCCCCACCCAACACCCCTAGCCCCCTTATATTTCAGCCTTATTTAAACCAAGACTGATATGAAGGTGAAAACCACAGCTGTGTCTTCCTGGCACGATTTTCAAGTGGTGGCAGCAAAGAATAAAACTTTAATTTTCTGAATATTCCTTGTTTAAACCACATACATCTATAGTTCTCTTGTGAGGTTTAGGAATACTGTCTGTGCATGCTGCTTCTCTCTCACTTATGGAGATAAATCCTATGTGAAGCCAGAAGGCTTTACCCTCCTACCTGGAAGACACTTCAGAAACAAAGATGGAGACAAAATTCAATTATGAAACACATTTTTAAAAAATAAAATCAGTAAAGGCAGAATGATTCATCAAATAACTATGAGGTACACATTTATCTTTAAAAATTCGTTTAAATGTATATCCATCTACTTTTCTTTTATTCCTTTTCTTGGTCAAAATATCTCTATTTGCTGAGTCATTTGCATCTTGGATTTATCCTGAACAGCTTCCTTTCCATTATGCCCTATGCCAATACTTATGTCCACCAAATCAGATGTTAAGCTCTTGATTTCCCTCCCTATGAATACACTTAGGATATTTATCTATATTCTCCAATAACATATTAGTATACTCAGAATATTTTTCACCTGGACAACTATACAAGCTCTCTAACTGGACTCAATTCTTACAATCTTGTCTCCTATCATGGTCCACATAACCAATAATAATCACCTTTCTAAAATCCTCCAATCTCGTCTCATTGATTATTACATATTTCCTGGCACTATACATGAGGACATTCATGATCAATGTCTCCATTATTTAGACCTCCATCATTGCCATTCCTCACCTATATCATCATGCTTCAGCAATCTGGGACTATTTGTTATGCTCCAAATTTGTTCTGTTGTCTCTTACAACCTTTCCCTTGACATCCAGTACATTCTTATTTGAAATTCCCTTTACTGTATTATTACTTGTTCTTCCAGCTCCCTCTAGAAAAATGAAATTTTCTTGAAGACAGAAATTTTATACATCTTTTTGTTTTATTCTGTATAGCCTTTGGCACAGACTTAATAAAATTATTCAATTTTTGCTGAATTTATGAAATAGAGGCATAGGCATATGGAAAATAGGTTTACAAATGGATTAAAGAAAACCAACATTCAAGGTAGAAGTAAGTTTGCATTATATTCTATCATATTAGATCATGGCTCTCATGTCCTATTTTTGCTATCTAGAACTTATTCTTAGCCAGTTCCCTATTCATGAATTTATCTAAAATCACAACTTTTTTATTAAATATTCTGAATTTCAATCAGAAATATCTTTCCATTTACTTTGTCACCAAAATTTTCTATACTTCCATAGGCGATAGCCTATTCTCTGCCTTCTCTTGGCTGGGAGTTTAAAAACTATAGAGGTGCCTGGGTGGCTTAGTCAGTTAAGCCTCTGATTCTTGGTTTTAGTTCAGGACTGATCTGGGGTCCTGAGATACAGCCTTGCATGGGCTTCATGCTCAGCAGGGAGTCTGCTTGTGTTTCTCTCTCTCTCCTTGTGCCCCTCCCCTCTGTACTCTCTGTCTTTCTCTCTCTTTGTCTCTCTCTCTCTCTAAATAAATAAACACACACACAAATAAATGTAAATCTTAAAAACAAGCAAACAAACAAAAAACCTCCCATAATCTTGTCAAGAAAGTAGTGCATTTTAACTAGCAGGTCTCCTGAACTACAATCTGCTCTCAGATCCCAGACAGTTACTTTGTTACTGTGCTGCATTATAATGATTATTTTTTCCCTGTTCTTTTCCTTTTCTTCCACCTTTTCCCTGTACACAACTAGTGGTGGCACCAAAATTCAGTTTAGGTGAATTACTGTGAGGCCCCCTAATGTCTCATTCCATTTATCTGAATGCTGAAGGGACACAGTGCTAGAGAGGAAGCTGGGCAGGCAAAATTACTTTGGTTATAGCAGCAATGGCCACAGTCACCTAACTGTGGAAAGAACCAAGATGCCCTTTAATGGACGAATGGATAAGGAATATGTGGTCCATATACACTATGGAGTATTATGCCTCCATCAGAAAGGATGAATACCGAATTTTTGTATCAACATGGACGGGACTGGAAGAGATTATGCTGAGTGAAATAAGTCAAGCAGAGAGTCAATTATCACATGGTTTCACTTATTTATGGAGCATAAGAAATAACACGGAGGACATGGGGAGATGGAGAGGAGAAGGGAGTTGAGGGAAATTGGAAGGGGAGTTGAACCATGAGAGACTATAGACTCTGAAAAACATTCTGAGGGTTTTGAAGGGGCAGGGGGTGGGAGGTTGGGGGAGCCAGGTAGGGAGTTTTATGGAGGGCACGTATTGCATGGAGCACTGGGTGTGGTGCATAAACAATGAATTCTGTTACACTGAAAAGAAATTAAATACATTTTAAAAAATTAAAAAAAAAACCTTCTTAAATCCTCTTCCATGTCTTTGAAATGTGCACTATAACTTGAAAGTACACAAACATCAAAATAATACAGAATTGTACACTGTAGAGAAAATTAATCATTAATTTATCACTTTAAAAGTTTGAAATATAAAATATAAAAACATTGTTTATACTATTTTAGTGTTTTAAGATCTGTCCCACAAACCATGAAATCTATAGGTCAGAAAATGATCTCTTTCAGAAACATACATGGCTTATTAATGCCCTTTGGTTGTTTTACCCCTTCCAAAAGTTATTAGTATTCCATTACTTTGTAAGTCATCAGCATCTCCAAATCATACAATAATGATTCCACAAATATAAACTATGAAGTTGACTTGTGATTAATTTTGGAAACATAGAATATTCATGAGTTGTTCCATTGCTATTCTTATGTATTTAAAACTCTCTTAATAACTACTTTTGGAAAAATAATTGACTCGGTCATTCAATCTGAACATGCATTTGATGGTTATTAAACTCAGACACATGTCTACAGAATTCAAATATCTAATCTCCATTAAGATTAAAATATGAAATCAACTTCCTATTCATAACATAATTGTACTGTGTTTTGACAAGTGTATCATCATAATCTGAGCATCGGGTGTGGATGTGCAACTATGTTTTCCAGTAGCTAGGAACATGTTTGTCCCTTTATCATTTCACTTGTTTATTACAAATGTCTTAGGTGCCTATGATGAAAAATGGTCTCAGAAAATTAAAAAAAAAAACAAATAATTTGATGATGTGCACTCAAAACTGAATATATGATATTTTTTTAAATGCTTAGGGTACTCCGCCTGGGTGAGACTACTGCTAGTGTATTGAATAGTATTTGATGAAGTGACATGGGGCTGGTATGGAATGGATACATTAAAATAAGGGTTCTCACTTTACAACTCAACACCCTGCTACCATAAAAGATGATAGGGATGATAATGTGACTGGAAAATGATCTTCCTCTCATGCATTAATTATAAACTCCAAGTTCTTTGTGAGGAATTAACTTACAATGAAATCATTTACTCATTTGTTCATTTATTCGAAATATATTTTTTGTACCTATTACATATAAACGCAGTGATAGATCACATGAACACAGAAACGGATAAGTTAAAAATTGTCCAGGACTTCTGGGCTTAATTTCAAAGGGGAAGACACAAGAAATAGTTATTAAATAATTAATTATACTGTAATAAGAAAAATGAAAAAGTACAGAAAGCTGTAACAGCATTAAGAAAGACCCCTGATATAATCTGTGAAGTAAGGGTGGGTTTCTTTGTGGTAATATCACTCAATCTGACATCTAAATAATGATTAAATTTGAGCTAGGAAATGGAAATGAGGAGAGAGTTACAGGTTCAGGAACATCTCATACTAGGGCTTTGAGATTCAAGCAGATAGTGGAAAAATTGCACAATCTCAGGCTGGAACCCTGAGAATTGAGGAAAGAATGGTTGGATAATGGGCTTTGAGAAAGGCAGAAGCCAGATAATGTAGGTTTTTGTTGGCCACATTAAGCATCCTGGATTTTAATTAAAAAAAAAAAAGGTTTTAATAATGTCTATCAGAGTCATAAAATATATAAAACAAATTAATTGTCCTTTCTTCTTTCACTGTAGTAAATTAAGTTCCCTGCCCAGAAGCAGTGTTGAGGGACTGGCAGAGCAGTGGTCCCTAAATTTGAGGTTGAAAATCTTGCAGGGCTTAGAAGCAGCACAATCCAGAACAACGGTCTACATTGGTGCAAATTAACCTGTGCCCACTTAGATGAAAAAGATGCAAAGATTCCAATATAATCATATTCCACTAGGTAGATGACTGGTTCTTGGGTTTATGGTACTAGAGAATGAGCAGGGACATTAACTAGGTCAGTCTTAATAAGAGGAAGGTTATATTGTTGAGACTTCTCTTTTCTGTTACCTGGGGAAGAAATGCTGACTTACTTCACAAAATTGAATTTTTTTTTCCCATACTGTCTTATTGTAAGTCTTCTCTGCTTGGAGAGCTTTTGCTGACCCACCACATGAGACACAAATATTCTGGTCATAAATTAAGAGGTCCATCAATACATATCTTCCCAAACATTTTTAATTAATCCATGTATTTCTTCCAAACATCTGGGTAACCTATCAAAACTGTGATAGGTTATCCTATCAAAGGCCTGGAAGCCAGGACTTCTTTCCCTGGAGGTGAAATTGAAACAATGATTGTACTAATTGAAGTTCTGATTACTAAAATGTGTTCCTTCGTCACCATAATTTACAATTATGTAAAAGTGGGATTTTAATACTGTCGTAGTATACCTTTTGCAAGTGCAAGTAAATGATATAGTGTTATCTATAAACCAGAATTGGTATTTTTCTCATCAGACCAGTGGTCATAGAAAATACTGATGATGTCATACATGTGCTTTGAGATGAGACATTATGGGGCCACACAGTAAAGGCGTGTGTAAAGCAACTACTGACACAAAGTGCCTATATTTGCCTGGACATGCATGAAATAATATCATATGTACCACCTTTATTTCATGACAAAGCACTGCTGGGAATATTTAAATTTATTGCTGATAGGATTGTCATAAACCACGATGTGGAATTCAGGTTGGACAATCATCTCATACTATGCTAAGAATTTTAGTTTATATCATTCTACAGAAACAAGAAAAGAACAATTTCTTTAAAAGAAAAATAGGTAAGGTAGCAAATGTTTGTGTTCCAGACCTTGGGGGACATTACTATGACTCTTCTTTTTCTTTATTGAGTATAGCTGAATATTAGTTTCAGGTGTACAACATAGTGATTCAACATCTCTTTACATTATGCTGTGTTCACCACATTTTTCCAAGCCTCACCTTTCTCTCTGGAAACCTATCAGTTTGTTCTCTGTATTCATAGGTCAGATTCTACTTTTATGTTTATTTATTCAATTGTTGTATCTTTGAGATTCCACATATGAGTAAATTATATGGTATTTGTTTTTCTCTATCTGACTTGGCATAATACCTTCTAAGTCCCTCCATGTCACAAATGACAAGATCTCAAACTTATTTATATCCCATTGTCTTTTTAATCCACAAAATGAAAAAGCAACTTACTAAATGAGAAAAGATATTTGTAAATGGTATACCTCATAAGAGGTCAATATCAAAAATACATAAATAATATACACAACTCAACACCAAAAAACAGCCTGATCAAATAGTGGGCAGACATTTTCCCAAGGAAGATATACAGACGACCAACAGAGGCTTGAAAAGATGCTCAATATCACTAATCCTCATGGAAATGCAAATCAAAACCACAATGAAATACTATCTTCACCTATCAGAATGGCAAGAATCTGAAAGACAAGAAATAAGTGTTCGCCACAATGCAGAGAAAAAGGACTCTTGAACACTGTTGGTGGGAATGTAAATTGGTATCGTTTTGATTGTCTGATTGGTTAATCAAACACTAATATATAACTAATGCATGCCAAACAATAGTATGTTTTCCATAAAATATATCCCATAATACAGATATTATAACTAATTACATATAGCAAAATTAAAATCTAAAATGATTAAGATATTTGTGTAAAGTCACAAAACATTTAAGTAGTAGAACTGTGATTTTAACCTGTGTGGTCTGATTCTAGAGTCTGTGCTCTTAACTACTGCTATATTGGGAAGTAAAAACATGCTTGTAGAAATTTCCATCTGGACTTTCTCGTAACAGACCTTACTTCTTTGGTCAAAAGAAAATAGGAGATTTCTTTTCTTTTTTAAGATTTTTAGTTTTAAGTGATCTCTCCAACTCAATGTGGGGCTCAAACTTACAACCCTGAGATCAAAAGTCATGTTTCTACCAAGTGAGCTAGCCAGGCACCACTAAGAGAATGTTTATAATTGTAGAGCACATTTATTCCTGAACTCTAAATCTAATAATCTGTGAAGAAATAACAGATTAGTTTTAGAATCAAAGTAGGCTTACCATGAAGTGAATTTCATTCAAGACTTCATTTATTATTTGGTGCTCTAGCCTCCACTGTAATTAAGGAAAGAAGAAAATGTCTTAGTCCCCAGATTAATGAAAATGTATAGTCACTGTTGACAAATACTAAAAAGATCTAAGTGTTTCATTTTCTGATTGTGTAGTTATTCCTTTGTCTTTGGAGAAAGCTAAAAAGATCCTGAGGATGTATTTATTTATTTTTTAGATCTTTCTGAATTTGTGAACTAAATTGACTTGGGAATTAATTCAGCAGTCATGATTCTATTATTTCAAATTAGGCCTCCAATACCTAAACTTAATTTTATTTTATTTTAAAAAGTATTAGTAAGTGAAGTATTAGGAGGTTGCCAATCATGGGATCTTATCAGCTGCTACTAAAGACTCCTGCATGTGAGATAGATCTGATAAATTCTCGGGCCGTGCTGCAGAAACTACTCACTGGTCATTTTGGCCCTTACAGGATTCTGCCGTGTCTACTAAAATCAATGAGCCATTTTCAAAAGAAGTGAATTTCAAGAGTGTCATTATATTAAGGGATTCATGGCATATGTCTTTATCATTGGCTTCTACTGAGGTTTAGTCTCAGACAATCGACCAAGCAAATAATTGATATTTTATTCTGATAATTGACTAGAAACCAACAGGGAGGAAAATAATCTCCAGGTACAGATGTAGGAAGAAGAAGTTACAGTGGATTTATAATTTTTAAATCACCCATTTTGCATCTATATCTTCTTATAGGATACTTAAGACATCTACTTCCCCAAAACCTGGGAAAATTCATTAGTGAGTAAAGTGTCAGCACCTTTGAAAAGGACTTTCATAGCTTTGAAACATATTTTTATGTGGATGAAGAAAGCTCTGTAATATATTGATTAAGAGGACAAACTCTGAGTCATAATGGTCTGTTTCATAGTCACTATCTATTAGTTTGACAAACTGTGTAAAAACTCTCTGCTTCTTTATCTTCACTTGTAAAGTAAGGATGACACTAATAACAACCTACAGAACTGCTGTTAGTGTTACCTGACAAACAGAGAAGTCCCCCATCTTCTGCAATCTAAAACCCTTAATTAGTTTCCTAAAGTTTTGATGTTAGTGAGGGCCACTCCCTTCTAATCATATTCTTTACTCTTCCTACTTTTGGGATTCTTCACTCTTCCTTCTTTTGGGATTTCACCACTAATGCCAGACTCAAAATTTCTGTGTTTATTTTTTCCTTCTTTCCTTTTTGTGTCTGATTAGGTGTGCCTTGGCCCCATGGCCCTTCTTTAAATGCCAAGGTAACTGATTAAAGGAATATCTGGTCTTTCCATCTTGTATACTGAGAATTGAGTTCTGCATCCTATGACACCTTAAGGTTACATAAGGTAAACTTTGTAAGTTTACCTGTTTTAAAGGTAACTCATACACATTCTGATTATATTTGTCTCCTCTGATTCATCAGCCTACAAAAAGAGAATTTGTTAGTCAATAGAAATAAGTGTTTCCGGGTGCCTGGGTGGTTCAGTGGGTTAAGGCCTCTGCCTTAGGCTCAGGTCATGATCCCAGGGTCCTGGGATCAAGCCCTGCATCAGGCTCTCTGCTCAGCGGGGAGCCTGCTTACCCCCTCTCTCTCTGCCTGCCTCTCTGCCTACTTGTGATCTCTGTCTGTCAAATAAATAAATACAATCTTAAAAAAAAAAAGAAAGAAGTGTTTCATTCTAATGACAATTAAAGACGATAATGAAATTTGCTAATGTGACTCCATCCAAAATCTTAAAAAAATTATGGACTATGGTAAAAAGCCAGTGGAAATATCTTTATAATAACAAGGTTTTCAACGTTTTTTCTTTGATGTCTGTCTAAACTCAAAAGATACTGTTCTCTCCATATACCAATAGTAATGATTCTCTCAGTGTAACTAATAGTTGTCTATAATTGTTTATAGACAGAGCAGACATAAGCAAAATGCAGAGCAGTGCATATGAAGTAATAACCCAATAAAGTCATATTAATAAAATGTGAATTATTTTTGTTGCACTTGCCTTATGAGTTGAAAAATTTTACTATTTTCTATCTTGAGAGTTATTAACTTTTAATTTCTTAATAGGCTAGATAATAATTTTCAAGTCAAATTTCAAAGCTTAAACTAATTGTCCAGATGTATTTTCACATATGCATTGTCTTGCAACAGATGCAATCTTTGGAAGGTGCTAGATTTAAATTTGAGGATGTTTAGTCACCATGTAAATGGCCCATATAGAATTTTACATTGCAATTAAAGAATAGTTCTGTACAGAAGATAACTATCTTCACATGATCAATACATTGTAATTTTGTCATTTCTGAAAAAAATTACATCTGCTTATTTTTTGGCACTTCTTCTTATATCACTATATAGCTATTACAAAAAAACCATCTGTGATGTATAGATAAATCTACTAACTGGAGAACAGCACAGTTACCTAACTCATATCTCTACTTCAATTTGTGACTGAATCCTATCTATCCTCTGTACAGTGGCAAATTTAAGTTTTCAAAATGTAAATCAGATCATGTTGTTTCTGTTCATTAATATTCTGTTAAAATTAGAAACTAAATCCCAATAATTTGCTATGACCCTCCTAATTTTTAAGTCAACTCTAGTTGATTTGCCATTAGACCCTCATAATTTTCCACCTTTCCAGCTCCCAAAGCCCACCTTGTGCCATTCTTCTTGCCTTTTGGCATATGCCTTTCAAATTACTCACCTTTTAGTTTAGACATTCATTAAGCATTATTTAGACTGAGTGTCTTTGCACATATCATTCTTTTACCCAGAAAAAAAAAACACTAATAATTCTTCTCAGGTTCATCTAGATCCTTTTTAATAGCCAAGTAGATGAAGATATTACTTCCTAATAAAGACTTGCCTGCATCATCTTATCTTTATCTTAACACTAGATTCTTCAAAATATCAATACTTAATTAATTTGATTTCAATTGTTCACTTACACTGATTTTCTCTACCTAGATTTTAAACTCTGTGAGATGAGTAAGGTACTTTGGTTGCTGTGTTCATAATCTCATCCTGAGTGCTAAGTAAAATGTCTGGTGCATACAGATAAGATATCATTTATTGAATAAATGGAATGAGTGAATGAATGAATGAATGAATGAGTGAGGCTTAATGATTAAACCCCTTTATTTGTGTGTGTATATATATATGCATTAATATTACTCTTGTTTTAGTTGTTTGATTATAGTGTAAATAATTATAACTAGATTTCACAAATGTGTTGCTAACAGACTGACTCAGCATTTTCAATGGTTTTAAAAATCTACAAGGAAGGAAACTATCCTGAAAGATTGTTCTATTTCTTCAATAATAGAACATATATATATACATAAATATATATGTATATAAATTTCATATTAATATGTATGTATATAGATATGTAATGATATATATGGAGACAAAGAGAGAGATGGAGAGAAAGAAAGATTTAAACTTAGCTTACAGATATGCAGATGTGTTGCATATGTTTGTAGGTAGTGGTTGAAGGTACATTCTAAAGTTCAATTTTATTACAGTCATAGTATTAACTTAATAATATAAATACTTTAATAATATTAAAATAAGAATTCAAAATTTGTTGTAAAAACAATTATATATATAGAAAAATGATATGAGGTATTTGGTTTTTTTTTTTACTTTGATCTGCCCTGTGTAGGAAAGACACACAAGTAAAACATTTACATTCTAATATTACAAATGCTATATTAGTGATTTAGTGGGAATACAAAAGAATAGTATCAGGAAAGACTTACTGAGAAAAATTATAGTAGAACCTTTAAATATAAATAGGGGTTGGTCATGGGTTGGGAGACTTAATATTGTTAAAGTGTTCGTAACTCCCTAAAGCCATCTACAGATTCAATATATCTCCTATCAAATTCTCAATGGTATTTCTTATAGTGAAGGAAAAATAATTCTAAATTTCAACTGGAACCATAAAAGACTCAGAAAAGCTAAATCAATTTTGAGAAAGAAGAACAAAGATGGACACATGGTACTTTCTGGTTTCAAAATATATTACAGAGCTAAAGTAATTAAAACAGTATGATATTTGCATAAGGATAGACATATCCTTAAATATAAAGAGATAAAGATAAAGAGAGCAGAATGGAATCCTGAAATAAATCCATGCATATATGGTAAACTAATCTTACAGAAGTGTGTCAATGGATAAAATCTTCAACAAATAGTGCTAGGAAAACTAGATATTCGCAACCAAAGGAATGAAATTAGACCCTTATCTTACATCAAATAAACAAAAAAGGAATAAGGATTTAAACGTAGACTTAAAACTGTAGGGGAAGCTGGTTGGTTCAGTGGGTTAAGCCTCTGCCTTTGGCTCTGGTCATGATCCCAGGGTCCTGGGATTGAGCCCCACAAGGGGCTCTCTGCTCAGCAGGGAGCCTGCTTCCACACCTCCACCCCTGGCCTGCCTCTGCCTGCTTGTGATCTCTGTCAAAGAAATAAATAAAATCTTAAAAAAATAATAAAAATAAATAAATAAACATAGACTTTAAACTGTAAAACCCAAAGAAAAATTTTAAGGGGAAATCTTCATGATTTCTTGAATAGGACACCAAACACACAAAAAACAAAAGCAAAACCATAGAAGTGAGACATCAAGTGAAAAACAGCATTTCCACAGAGTTCAGAAGAATAAACAAAGTGGAAGGAATCCTAAGTAATGGAGGAAAGCCATATATATGATAAATAGTTAATATTCAAACTATGTGGGGTGCCTGAGTGGCTCAGGTATTAAACATCTGCCTTCAGCTCAGGTCATGATTCCAGAGTCTGGGGATCAAGCCCCACATCCAGCTCTCTGCTTAGCAGGAAGCCTGCTTTTCCCACTCCCACTCCCCCTGCTTGCGCTCCCTATCTTGCTGTTTTTCTCTCTGCCAAATAATAAATAAAATATTAAAAAAAAATCCAAACTACGTGAAGAACTCATACAACTCCATAAAAATAGCAGCAGCAGCAACAGCAACAATATATAACACAATTTATAAAATGGGCAAGGAGCTTGAATAGACATCTTTTCAAAGAAGATGTACAAATGAACAACAAGTATATGGAAAAATCCTCAACATCATTAATCATCAGGGAACTGCAAATCAAAACTACAATGAAATATTATTTCATACATATTAGAATGGATATATCTGTATATCTTTACGTGTGTGTGTGTGTGTGTGTGTGTGTGTGTGTGTGTGTTGGTAAAGAAGTGGAGAAATTGGAACCCTCCTACAATATTGATAGGAACGTAAATTGATGGAGCTTCTGTGGAAAACAGTATGGAACTCCTCAAAAAGTTAAAAATGTAACTACTGGGGCACCTGGGTGGCTCAGTTGGTTGATCCACTGCCTTCATTCACCTCAGGTCATGGTCTCAGGGTCCTGGGATCATGGCCTGTCTCAGGTGGGAAGGGTCCCTTTCAGTGGGGAACCTGCTTTTTTCTCTCCCTCTACTCCTCCCCCTCCTTGTGCTCTCTCTGTCAAATATATAAATAAAATCTTTAAAAAATCCAACTACCATAAAATCCAGAAATCGCATTTCTAGATATATATTCAAATTAATTGAAATCATGATTTTAAAAATATATTTTTACTCTCATATTTATTGCAGCATATTTACAAAATAAGATATGGAAATAAACCAAAAATCTATCATCAAAAGATAAATGAAAAAGAAAGGAAATATGTTACAGTGAAATATATTCAGCCTTAAAAAGAAGAAAATTGTGGCATTTATGACAAAATGGATGGGCCTGGAGATTATTACATTAAGTGAAATGAGCCTTTGATGGAAGGACAAATACTGCAGTTTCACTTATCTGAGGTAACTAAATTAGTGAAACCCATAGAACCAGAGTAGAGTGGTGGTTGCTGGAAAGGTGGGTAAGGGGGGGAATTAGGAAGTTGCTGTGTGATGCAGATAAAGTTCCAGTTACACAAATTCTAGAGATCTGCTATTCAATATTGTGCCTTTATTTAATAATGCTATGTTGTATACTTAAGGATTTAAGAAGGGAGATTTCATATTAAGTATTTTAACCATAGTTCAATAAAAAACAAAAAATGTAAATAAATAAAAACTAGGGATTGATCATATTAAAATATACAAAAGAATTGTTCTGAACACTATGTGTAAAGAACAAAAGAAAGGAAAGACAAATATGCTTGGGGTACACAAAATTATTTGGCATGGTCCTACTTATATGTAATTGTGTGTAATGAGTGGACACAAAACTTTACTTTTAAAATATTCTATTTTAAACTATGTATCATTGGGATGCCTGGGTGGCTCAGTTGGTTGAGCGGCTGCCTTCGGCTCATGTCATGATCCCAGCGTCCTGGGATTGAGTCCCACATCGAGCTCCTTGCTTGGAGGGGAGCCTGCTTCTCCCTCTGCGTCTGCCTGTCACTCTGTCTGCCTGTGCTCGCTCTCTCTCTCTCTGACAAATAAATAAATAAATAATCTTTAAACTATGTATCATAATCATTATAGTGATTTTTTGAACTTTCAATTATTTCCTTATTCTATCACATTTTAAGTGTTCAAGATCATTAGAAAATTAGAACAGCTTATTACTCTTAGTTTACATATAAGGTAAATAAAGATAAATAGAAAAGTCACAATAAATCACTTGACAATTTGAATAACAATTCAAAGACCTCCCTTTATTACTTTCTGGAAGTCATTCAAAAAACAAAAACACTTGCCCTTAAAACCCCAGTAAAATGTTGGTCTAAAATAATTTAACATTTAAAAAAAGACAAATGAATAAGCATCCTGTTCAGTTCAAGTTTCAATGGAAAAACCTGCAACATATGAGGAAATATAATTTACCTTGACACAACATCATTATTTGTTAAGATAAATTAATAAACAGCACCTTTGGGTGCAACCAATCTATTCAATTGCTGTCAGTGTTGATTAGAATATGTCTAAACTGTAATAAACTGTGAATGTATTAATATATGATAGTGTCTTTTGTTTATTTAATGTGAAGCAATTACCACTTATTTATTCCACCAATCACAATTTTCCATGAGTGATTCTGCCTCTTCTTACAGTGTTCAAATGAACAAGGCCATTAGTCATATTTTATTGTTGCCCAGAGCTATTATTTACTCTGAGTTAGAGATACTGTGGTAATTTAAATAGATAATATGCAGCCTCACTAATCAGGTTTGTTCAAGAGATGTATGATTAATAATATCAGAAAAAGAAAGATATCACAAATGAAAATAACATAAATTGAATCTTAGTGTGTGTGTGTGTATATATATATATATATATATATATATATATATATAGGTTAATTGCAATAATATTCAATTTGAATCTTCCATGAATGTTCTTCTACTAAATACTACAGTGTTCCTTATATACCAATATTTGTTTTTATAAGACTTCTTTAAAATATAGTAATGGTCAAATTAATTGAATATTAATTGTATCAATAAGATATCACATTACTTATAAAATTATTTCTCTTTATTTTCCAACTATGACTTTTAATAATTTAGTTTCACTTTTTGTTTTGCAAATATTTGTCTTTATTTCCTGAAAACTAGGTACTTTTGAATTTATCAAATAATTATATCTATTCTGACTCAATTTTCTCATATACATTTTTTCATGGTTAACTTTGAATTTCAAAATTGGTTTTGCTTTGTTTCAGATTTTAAGTCGACATATTGTACTTTTATCAGATGTCTTATGCTATAGTAACATATTTCTTTCACTCCATAACTATGAAGGATTTCAAGTATTTCTCTAGTATACAGGTATACCTTGTTTTACTTTACTTCATGGATACTGTGTTTTTTAGAAATTGAAGTTTTGTGACTCAAGCAAACTAATTAACACAATTTTTCCAACAGCATTTTCTCACTTCATGTCTCTGTGCCACACTGTGATAATTCTTGGAATATCTCAGACTTTTCCTTATTATTATATTTGCTATGGTGATCTGTATTCATGTAACGATCTTTGATGTTACTATTGTAATTGTTTTGAGTGTCACAAACCATACCTATATAAGATGGCAAAAAATCTATAAATATTGAGTAGTTCTGACTGATCCAACAACCAGCTGTTTCTTTATCTCCCTCAGTCTCCTTGAACCTCCTTTTCTCAGAGACACAACAATATTGAAATTAGACCAATTAACAACCCTACCATGGCCTCTAAGTTTTCAAGTGAAAGGAAGATTCTCACATCTCTCACTTTAAATCAAAAGCTAGAGATGATTAAGTTTATAGAAGGCATGTCAAACCTGAGGTAGGCCAAAAACTAGGTCTATTGTGCCAAATAGCCAAGTTGTAAATAAAAGGGAAAAGTTCTTGAAGGAAATTAAAAATATTACTCCAATGAACATATGAATACTAAGAAAGTGAGACAACTTTATTGCCAATATGGAGAAAGTTCTAGTGGTCTAGATAGAAGATCAAACCAGCCATAACATTTCCTTAATCCAAACCTAATCCAGAGCAAGGCTCTAATTCTTCAATTCTATAAAGGCTGAAAGAAGTGAGAAAGCTGCAGAAGAAAAGTTTGAAGCTAGCAGAGGTTGTTTCATGAGATTTAAGAAAGAGCCATCTCCAAAATATCAAAGCACAAGGTGAAGCAGCAAGTGCTGATGTAGACGTTTCAGTAACTTATCCAGAGGATCTAGCTAAGACAAATAATTAAGGTGGCTACAGTAAACAACAGATTTTTAATTACACAAAATTGCCTTCTTTTGGGAGAAGATGCCATTCTAGGGCTTCCATAGCTAGAGAGGAGAAGTCAATGCCCAACTTAAATCTTCAAAGAACAGGCTGACTCTTGTTGGGGGCTAAGGGTGCTAGTGACTTAAAGTTGAAGACAGTGCTCATTTACCATTCTTAAAATCCTAGGGCCCTTAAGAATCATGCTTAATCTACTTTGTCTCCGCTCTGTAAATGGAACAACAAAACC
Organism: Taxidea taxus jeffersonii; assembly: GCA_003697995.1. Lineage (NCBI taxonomy): Eukaryota > Metazoa > Chordata > Mammalia > Carnivora > Mustelidae > Taxidea > Taxidea taxus. The sequence goes on from ML100022.1 coordinate 46,823, forward strand.
TGGATGACAGCACATTTGTTTACAACAGCTTACTGAGTAGTTTAAGCCCACCATTGAGACTTACTGCTCATAAAACAAAGATTCCTTTCAAAATATTACTGCTCCTTGGCAATCTACCTGGTCACCCAAGAAATCTGATGGAGATGTACAACAAGACTTATGTTGTTTTTGTACCTGCTAACAACAACAGCCATTTTGCAGTCCATAGATCAAGGAGTCATTTTGACTTTCAAATCTTATTATTTAAGAGATACATTTTGTATTCTATTCCATTGGTCTATGTGTCTGTTTTCGTGCCAACACCATACTGCCTTGGTGATCACAGCTTGGTAATATAGCTTGAAGTCAAGCAACGTGATGCTCCCTGCTTTTTCTTTCTTTTTCATCATTCCCTTGGCGATTCATGGTCTTTTCTGGTTCCTTACAAATTTCAGGGTTGTTTGTTGCAGCTCTTTGAAAAATGCCAATGGTATTTTAATAGGGATGGCATTGAAAATGTAAATTGCTCTGGGCAGGATAGACATTTTAAAAATATTTGTTCTTCCAAACCATGAGCATGGAATGTTTTTTCCATCTTTTTGTGTCTTCCTCAATTTCTTTCATAAGTGTTCTGTAGTTTCTAGAGTATAGATTCTTTACCTCTTTGGTTAGGCTTATTCCTAGGTATCTTATGGTTTTGTTGCTATTGTGAAAGGAATTGATTCCTTCATTTCTCGTTCTACAGTTACATTCTTAGTGTGTAGGAAAGCAACATATGAAAAAAAATGGTCTAGCCATCAGGGAAATACAAATCAAAATCACAATGAGATACTACCTTACACCAGTTAGAATGGAAAAGATAACACAACAGGAAACAATAAATATTGGCAAGGTTATAGAGGAAGGGGAACCCTCTTACACTGTTGTTGGGAATGCAAGCTAGTATAGCCACTCTGGAACAGTATGGAGGTTCCTGAAGGTGTTAAAAATAGAGCTACCCTATGACCCAGCAATTGAACTACTAGGTATTTACCCCAAAGATACAGATGTAGTGAATAGAAGGGGCACATGCACCCCAATGTTCATAGAAACAATGTCCACAACAGCCAAACTGTGGAAGGAGCCACAATGCCCTTCAGCAGATGAATGGATAAAGAAGATGCGGTCCATATACACAATGGAATATGATTCAGCCATCAGAAATGAACACCTACTGTTTGCACTGACATTGATTGAACTGGAGGGGATTATGTTAAGTGAAATAAGCTAAGTAGAGAAAGACAATTATCATATGGTTTCACTCTTATGTGGAACATAAGCAATAGCACAGAGGACCACAGGGAAAGGGAGAGAAATCTGAAGGGGGAGAAATCAGAGAGTGATGAGCCATGAGACTCTGGACTCTGGGAAATGAACTGAGGGTCTCAGAAGGGAGGGGATGGAGAAGAGTGTACCAGGGTGATGGGTATTAAGTAGGACACGTGTTGTGATGTGCACTGGGTGTCATATGTAACTAATGAGTCACTGAACATCAAAAACTAATGTACTATACAGTGGTTAATTGAACATAATAATAAAAAATTTTAAATAAAAAAAGCAAACTTTCTAAAAAAAAAAAAGAAATACATTTTGTGAAGCTATAGCTGCTATAGATACTTATTCCTTTTATGGATCTGGGTAAAGTAAATTGAAAGCCTTCTGGAAAGGATTCAAAATAATAGATGCCACTAAGAACATTCATGACTCATGGGAAGAAGTCAAAATATCAACACGAACAGGAGTTTGGAAGAGGTTGACTCTAACCTTCATAGATGACTTTGGAGACTTAAGACTTCTTTGGAGGTAGTAACTGCAGGTGTGGTATAAATAGCAACAGAACTAGAATTAGAAGTGGAGCCTGAAGATGTGACTGAATGGTTGCAGTCTCATAATAAAACTATTGGATGAGGAGTTGTTTCTTTTGGATGATCAAAGAAAAGAGTTTCTTCAGATGGAATCTACTTCTGGCAAAGATGCCATGAGGATTGTTAAAATGACAACAAAATATTTAGCCTATTGCATATACTTAGTTGATAAAGCAGTGGTAGGGATGAGAGAATTGACAATTTTTGAAAGATCTGCTGTGGGTAAAACGCTATCAAACAGCATCACATGCTACCGAGAAATCATTCATGGAAGGAAGAGTCAATTGATGCAGCAAACTTCACTGTGCTTTATTTTAAGAAATTGCCACAATCACCCCAATCTTCAGCAGCCACCACCTGCTCAGTCAGCAGCCATCAACATCCAAGCAAGATCCTCCACCAGCAAAAAGATTATAACTCACTGAAAGCACAGATGGTGGTTAGCATTTTTAGCAATAGAGTCTTTTTAAAATTAAGATATATACATTTTTATATAATGCTCTTGCACATTTAATTGACTATAGTATAGTACAAATTTTTATATGCACTGGGTAGACAAAAATTTCATTTAGATTAGCTTTATTGTGATATTCACTTTATCACAGTGGTTTAGAACTGAACATGCAATATCCCCAAGGTATGTCTGTGTGTGGAACAGTTATTAACGCAGGAGGAAATGTGCTACAGTAGAGTTAAATATTTTGCTTTCTTAGAGTAATAGCCATTTTCCCCAGTTGTATTTTCTCCAATGTCTTCAGAAAACCTGGCTTGTCATTAAAATGCTTTTAATCTTTTGAGCAACTGTATTGAGTCAAACAAAGTTGTTATTGTTTTTTTTAAACATTGATATATGAAATTCTAAATTTTTTGGTATGTGACCATCAGTATATATTCTGGTTACCAGAATATACCATGATATATTCCATGGCAAAAGATACGTGGGTCCTATAAAGAATAAACTGTATTGTGTAGAAATATTCAACAATATTTGCTTTTAGCTAATTTTATTAAAAACAAATGTTTAAGTGCAATGGCTCTGCTACTGAAACAACTCTAGAATTATTTACAAATTAGTAGTAAATGGGAAAATATTTTCATTGAAACTATTATATTTTTCACATATTTTTCTCTCTATATTTGAGTTACAGTGTCCCAAAACTTGTGATTTGAATGGGGTATTCACAGAAATAAAAATTCAGACCCTTATCATTTGTTATTATTACTTACAGAATTACAGAAGATTTTTAGTGTTTATAGATAACATTCAATATTAAAGAGTACCTTATTTTTTTAAGATTTTTATTTATTTACTTGAGAGAGAGAGAGAGCATGAGAGGAGAAAATGTCAGAGGAGAGCCAGACACTCCATGAGCTGGGAGCCCGATGCGGGACTCAATCCTGGGACTCTGGGATCATGACCTGAGCTGAAGGCAGTCACCTAACCAAATGAGCCACCCAGGTACCCTAAAGAATATGTTAAATATACAAGTATGTTTTCTGTAAATGAAACAAAAGATGAATATTGTAATGAATTATACATGTGCATTTCTGAAGCTGGATTTATTAGAACGTTTGTTAAAACAATTTTTACTATGTGAGATCAACGTTTTGGATTTTACGTATGAGTAATAATACAATACATACATACAATACATACAATAATACAATAGTATATGAGGTTTTTTATTATTAGCAATAGATTTTCACTTATCTTCACATACACATCCACCAACCTTATCATTGAATGTAGTATCACCTGCTTGTGATTTAACTTGGTTGGCTGTACTGATACTGTTTTAAGATAGTATAAAAGATAGATCAATTAATGGTACGTCACTAGTTCATATATATTGGGTTTAAACGGTAGCTTGAGTTTAAAATCTTAAGTTACACTTAATTTTGGTAGTAAGCACTGATAACCTCACTGACTTCTGTATGTTTCACTCAATTCACTTTGGTTTTGACTGTATTATCACCTCACTCTCTAAGCTTCATACTCCTTTCTTTTCTTTTTGCTTTCTAAAAGAGAAAGTAATTGAATACAAGTGCACTTACAGCAAGACTACCAAGGGGATTTGAACTTGCTTTTAAAAATAATCCAGGCATCAATTAGCCCACTAACAGAAGGTATGATGACCATTACAGGCCCAGAATCATAGGACAGTCTAATAACACACAATTTATTTTTCTACAAATCTTGATTTTGAAATATTACCTAAGAATACATTAACATATTTATTATCTTAAAATAAATATTACACAGATATGGAAGTGTGATTTAATTTTATATCCTATTTATTATATCAAAAGAAGAAAAATATTAGACAATGTTTTCATGAAGCTATGAGTTTAATTTCTAATTAAATATTCAGATCCCCAAGAAAAAACAACAGTGTCCTACAGAATATTCACATTTATTATATCTTGATCATGCTATTTATTTACTCCATCCTCCTCGGAAGGGCAATAACTTCACTGAAATTGGACATACTGAAATTTTAAGTTATATATTCCTCAAAGTTCTACTAGGAAAATCCTATAATGTGTAGAGAAAATTTAAAAATAATTATAATGTGGGGCACCTGAGTGGCTCAGTTGGTTAAGCGACTGCCTTCAGCTCAGATCATGATCCCAGAGCCCTGGGATTGAGTCCTGCATTGGGCTCTCAGCTCCATGGGGAGTCTGCTTCTCCCTCTGACCTTCTCCCCTCGCATGCTCTCTCTCACTCTCTTGCTCTCAAATAAATAAATAAAATCTTAAAAAAATAATAATTATAATGTTATAATAGTCTGATTTAATTTGGGACCTCAGAGCTCAGCCCTTTGATAAAAAATGTTTCCTGTGGACCATGAGTAGACTACAAAATAGTTGACAAAAAGCAATCAGGAGAGATTCATGTGGTCCTAGTTCCATCACCTCTCCATCTGCCTCCACACCATCATCAATGAAGAAAACATGGTTTGCCTAAAAAGCCATTCATTGTCACTGTCAGTGTGTAACTGTAAAGAAGGCACACTCTAAGTGATAAAGCCTTTCTCCTCATTCCTCTCCACTCTACAGAAAGCTCAGAATCCTACCATACAGAAGTCATCAAGAATATTCTTAAGAGGATTGCCTGGGTGGCTCAGTTGGTTAAGGTCTGGCTTCAGCTCGGGTCATGATCTCAGGCTCCTGAGACTGAGCCCTGCATTGGGCTCTCTGCCCAGTGGTGAGTCTGCTTCTCCCTCTGCCTTTGTGATCCCTCTCCCTCTGCGATTGTTTTTGCTTTCTCTAAAATAAATAAAATCTTCTAAAAAAATAAGGAATAAAGAATATTCTTGACATACTAGATATTCCTATGTATATCTAGTCATCAAAAAAACCACAAAACTCAGATGTCATATGTTATTACCTGGTTTCTCATTTCCATATAGCCTTGTGATTCCCCTATTCTGATTGAATCATATATCCCACCCCACTATGGAAACACTTTCTCTGTGCTGTCTTGAATGCACAGTTACTAACAAAATTTCTCACTTCTAGTTTTTCTCTGAATTTTCCATTCTCCACTTTGCTCTAATTAAAATTTAATGGTGCCCAGAGAACATTCTTGACATAGTTTATTCTCCTGTACCTTATATACCAGAAGCTAGAGATGGAATAGCTGTCTTCATCTGGCCTCCAGGGTACCATTGTCTGTTTCTCTCCTATGATCCATTTTCTTCTTTGTTTACATGCATCCCCTCAATAATATTATCTAGTACACTGGCTTTAAATATGAAAGCTGAAGACTCCTATTTTTTTTTTCCTGCCAGCCCTGATGAGTCCTTGAACTGCAGTCCCTTAAGTTCCATTGTTTTAACAATTCCCTCCACATGGGTATCTAATTAATTTGCCCAAAATGAAAACATTAATTTCTCTGCTCTCCAAATTATTTGTTCTCCAGTATACCTCCATTTAATTTGATTTCACATTTCTACTTGTCTGATCATTCTCTTTTTCTCTCACTTTATATCCAGTCTACCAGCAAATTCTGTTGATGTTAAAATTTAAATATACACATAACCTCTAATTTTGTGTACTTTTGATAAAGAATCATTTTGTCCTCTCCTTCAGTGACACAGCTTTGAAAAAAAAAATCTATAATGCATCAGTATTGTAATTGAGATTCCTTGGTATATAGAGTTGATGGTTCCATTACTATGGTTCTATTCCATTACTATGGAGTAGTTTTATATGAAGTGGTATTAATTGCACAAAATTCAGTGAACTTAATGTAATATTAGATTAAAACAGCAGCAAATTAAAGATATACTGAGTTATAGAAATATAGGTTGCTTTAAAAATCTATTTTGAGAATTCTATAATATAAAAATTAATATTTTACTTTCCCTAATGATATTAAACTAAATTAGTTTATTAAAGATTGAACGCAATTTGCCTCAACTGCCTAATAAGAAAACCTTTCTTTTAATTTCCAAGGTATCATAAAGAGAGTGGATACTAAGTGAACTTTTTCCCTTTTTTTCCTCTCAATGTTTCTCAAATACAGTATTTAGATATTGGTATTTATTGATATTGGCATTTAAGACAGGAAACATCTTTGGTCTCAAATGCATTTGCAGACCATACAACAACCCTGACCTTCAAGGAGCTATCAATAATATTTACTGTCATTTTGATTCCCAAAAATGTACTTAAATATTTCCAGACATCTCCAAAGAAGAGTACTATTGTCTGACTTACTCATCAACTAAACAAAGTTTCTATTTATAAAAATAATGGTGACCAGCACCTATCAAAACATAATACTGTATAGAACATATGGGGGGGTAATGTATGGTGAGGTAATGGCCATAGAGTATTGTCATCAGGCCATAGAGTATTACTCTTCATTATGAGCTCCTAAGTCCTAAATTATTTTTGAGTTTTTCTAGTCTGCTTGATATCACAATTTCCATCTACACAGGAAAAGAAATCTGAAACATTTTGAATATACTAGAATTGGAAAGGTTTTACCTTTGCTAGCTTTCTAATTGACAATCAGATGTAACATTCCTTCATTGGAAGCTGGTGAGAAGCAAGATAAGATAAATACAGATTTTTTTCTTATTTAACTCAAAAAGTGAATATCAAATATATCATTTTAGTTTGTACTGTTTTTCTATGGATAAAGCTAATCAAAGGGGCTTTTTTTCTCATGAGATTTCTGTATAAAAAAGAATAGAAATAATAATTATATAGCAATCACAATACAGTATTAAAAGTTATTTTATAGGGAAAGGAGGTATCTATACATTTAGAAAGCTTCTTCTGTGTTCACTAAGCCTGAATAATGTTGAAAAGTTAACCATGTGAGTGGAGGGATACAAGAGATTAATTGTCACACACAGAGAGAGACTATACTATGGTCTAGAGGTTAGAGAGTACTTCTGACTTAATAAATAACAATAACCATATTTATGGATACACACACACACACATCTGGAAAATTCACAACATTGTGGAAATTAAACAAGACACTTTAAACAATGAATGGATAAACTAAGAATATCACAAAAGAAATTAGAAAACACTATAGAGAAAAATGAAAATGAAAACACAACCTACAAAACCTTATGGGACACAGCAAAAGCAGTGCTAACATTAAAAAATTAAGAAATACCTCAAATTAAAAACCTAACTTTACGACTTAAGGAACGTGAAAATATAACTAAACTCAAAGATAGCAGGAGGAAGGAAATTTAAAAAAGATTAGAACAGAGATACATTAAATAGAGACTTTTTAAAAGGTAAAGAAAAATGAATAAAACTAAAAGTTGATTCTTCTGAAAGACCAACAAATTTAACAAAACTTTAGCTGGACAGACTAAGAAAAAAGGAGAAAAGCCTCAAATTACTAAAATCAGGAATGAAAGTGGAAACATTCCAACTGATTATACAGAAATATAAAGGATTATAAATGAGACTGTGGGCAACTGAATGTCAAGAAATTGTATAAATTAGATAAAATGAACACATTTTAGAAGCATAATCCTATCAAGATAAACCACAAAGAAATAGAAAATATGAATAAAATATTATACTGTATATTAACTAACTGGAATTTAAATAAAAACTTAAAAAATAAAATATGAATTGATCTATAAGAAGGAATTCTGGATATTTAATAGTAGCCCAAAACCTACTAACAAAAAACAACAACAACAACAACCAAACCCTCATGAACCAGATGGTTTTACTGGAGAATTCTACCAAATATTTAAAGAACTAACACCAATCCTTATCAAACTTTAACAAAAAACTGAAATGGAGGGAAGACTCCCCAACTTCTTCTGAGGCCTGTAATACCTTGATACTAAAGACTGACAAAGATACTAGAGGAAAAAGAAACAAAACTACAGATCAGTGACTTTTAAGAATATTGATATAAAAACCCTTAACTAAATACTTGCAAACTGAATTCAGCAGCATATTAAAAAGATTATACAACATGAAAATCAATCTTAATTGAAAAGATCATTCGATGTGTGAAAACTGATCAATGTAAAACACAAGGTTAAAGAATAAAGGGGGAAAAACACATACTCATCTGAGTTGATGGAGAAAAAACATTTGACAGAATTCAATATCTTTTGTAGATTTATATTTATTTATTTACTTGAGGGAGAGAGCACAGGAGCACCAGCAGGGGGAGGGATAAAGGGAGAGGGAAAAGGAGGGAAGCATACTCCCTGCTGATCACAGAGCCCCACGTGGCACTCCATCTCATGACCCTGAGGATATGACCTGAGCCAAAACTAAGAGTCAGATGCTAACTGACAACCAGCCAGGCACCCCCAACATCTTTTATAATAATACTCAAAAAATTAGTAATAGAGGAAAACTGCCTCAATATAATAAAAGCCAACAGTAAACATTATACTCTGTCATGGAAAAAAAAGCTATAAAACATTTCTGAAGAAAATTAAAGAAAATACAAATAAAATCAAAAGACATCCTGTATTCATGGACTGGAAAACTTAACAATAAGACACCAATACTAGCCTAAGTGATCTACATATTTAATAGAGTCCTATCAAAATTTCAATGACTATTTATTGCACAAATAGAAAAACTCATCCTAAAATGCATATGTAATCTCAAGCATTCCTATATAGGCAAAATAATCCTGAAAAAGAACACAGCTGAATGATTCATACTTCCTGAATTCAAAATTTAGTATGTAGATACAGTAACCAGAACAATGTAGTATTAGCATAAAGACAGACATACAGAATAAGAGTATAAAGAATATAGAAATAAACTCTTGAATATATGATGTAATGATTTTTTATAACCCTGCCAAGACCATTCAAGGGAGAGAAGACAGTCTGCAATAAACAATACTGGAAAACTGGATATCAAATGCAAAAAAAAAAGTAAAGTTGAACACTTGCCTAAAATCATATGCAAAAATTAACTCAGAATGGATCTGTGACCCATATCTAAGACCTAAAACCACACAATTCTTAGAAGAAAGCATAGAACAAAAGCCACGTGATGTTGGATTTGGCAACAATTTCTCAGAAATAATACCAAAGGGACAGATAAAATTTAAAAAACATGTTCATCAAAAAACACTACCAACATGGTGGAAAGTAACCCAAAGACTAGGACTGGAATAAAATAGCTGCAACTCATATATCTTACAATGGTTAACATTCAAAATATATAAAGACCCCAAATATTCAACAACAATAAATCAAAATAAAAAATAGGCAAATGATCTAAAATAGATGTTTCTCCAAAGACATATCCAATAAGCACATAAAAATATGCTCAGCATCACTAATCATTGGGAAAATGCAAATCAAAACTACAATGAACTACCATCTCATACCCATTGGACAACACTATCAAAAAAAAAAAAAAACAACTGACAAACAATACAGTTGTTGGCAAGAATGTGAAGAAATTGGAGCCCTTGTTCACTAGTGTTGGAAATATACACTGGTATGGTCACTTTGGAAAATAGTATGGAGGTCTCTTCTAGAAATAAAAGTAGAGGGGCACCTGAGTGGCTCAGTGGGTCAAAGCCTCTGCCTTCTGCTTGGGTCATGATCCCAAGGTCCTGGGATTGAGCCCCACATTGGGCTCTCTGCTCTGCAGAGAGCGTGCTTCCTCCTCTCTCTCTGCCTACTTCTCTGCCTACTTGTGATCTCTGTCTGTCAAATAAATAAATAAAATCTTTTTTAAAAAGTAGAATTACCATAAGACCCAGCAATTCCACCTCTGGGTATATACTCAAAAGAATTGAAAGTGGGGCCTTGAAGAGATATTTGTACACTCATCATTATAGCAGCATTATTCAAGCTGAAATATGGGAGTAATCCAACTAACCAATGATGGACAAATGGATAAGCAAAAAGTGGTATAAACATACAAAAGAATATTATTCATCCTTTACAAAGAAGAAAATTATAACATATACTACCACAAGAATGAATCTTGACATCATGCTAAATGAGGTATATATACCTATGTATATATATATAGGTATATATATACATATATATATCCTGTATATATCCTCATATATCATACATACACATATGTATGATATGTATATGATAGAGATATATGATATATATCATATATATATGATAGAAAGATGAAAATACATCTGAAAAGTACACAGAATGCAAGTAACAGCATAACAGAAACAGCAGAGATAATGATTAGTGAACTTAAAGGCAGCAATAAAAAAAAAGATCCAAAATGAAGTGAAGGTAGAAATAAAGGCACCACCATTATTAACTTACTAAAAATATTTGACAGAGAAAAAAAATTAAACCTCTGAAGAAAAAATACACATTATAGACAGAGGAAAAAGTAGGAAATTTACAGATGTTTTCTTAGAAATGCCACAAGCTATAAGATATTAGCAAATATCTAAAATTGCAAAAAAAAAAGGGGAAAAAAGTCAAACTAGGATTCTATATCCAGTAAAAAGTTACTTTAAAAATAAAGAAAAGCATGGGATGCCTGGGTGACTCAGTTGGTTAAGCAGCTGCCTTTGGCTCAGGTCATGATCCCAGCATCCTGGGATCGAGTCCCACATCGGGCTCCTTGCTCAGCAGGGAGCCTGCTTCTCCCTCTGCCTCTGCCTGCCACTCTGTCTGCCTGTGCTCACTCTCTCTCTCTCTCTCTAACAAATAAATAAATAAAATCTTTAAAAAAAATAAAGAAAAGCAGAGAAAGACAGTTATCATATGGTTTCCCTCATATATAGAACATAAGGAATAGTGTGGAGGACCAGAGGGAAAGGGAGGGAAAACTGAATGGGAAGAAATCAGAGGGAGACAAACCATAAGAGACTCTGGACTCCAGGAAGCAAACTGAGGGTTACAGAAGGAGTGGGGGTGAGGGGATGGAGTAGCCAGGTGATGGGTATTAAGGAGTGTACATATTGCGATGAACACTGGGTGTTACACACAACTAATGACTCATTGACTAATGAATTATTGAACACTACATCTAAAACTAATGATGTACTATATGTTGGCTAATTGAACATAATAACAAAAAATTTAAATAAAAAGAAAACAAAAAGAAAGATTGACAGAAAATAAAGCGAAAGTATTTTTTTAAAGATGTACAAAAGCTGAGAGGATTCATTGCTAGCAAAAATAGCATTAAAAGACATGACACAAAGGAAGCATTTCTCGGTGAAAGAAAATTATACCGATGAAAATATGGATTTAAGGGGAGGAGTCAAGATGGCGGAGAAGTAGCAGCAGAGATCAGCTAGATAGCCTATCAAACCATTCCGAACACCTACAAATCCAACAGGAGGAGAAGAGAACCCAGCAGGAGAAGAGAAATAATAAAGATCAAAGCAGAAATCAATGAAATAGTAACCAAAAAAACAATAGAACAAATCAATGAAACTAGGAGCTGGTTCTTTGAAAGAATTAATAGGATTGATAAACCCCTGGCCAGACTTATCCAAAAGAAAAGAGAAAGGACCCAAATAAATAAAATCATGACTGAAAGAGGAGAGATCACAACCAACACCAAAGAAATACAAACAATCATAAGAACATATTATGAGCAACTCTATGCCAACAAATTTGATGATCTGGAAGAAATGGATGCTTTCCTAGAGACATATAAACTGCCAAAACTGAACCAGGAAGAAATAGAAAACCTGAATAGGCCCATAACCAGTATGGAGATTGAAACGGTCATCAAAAATCTCCAAACAAACAAAAGCCCGGGGCCAGATGGCTTCCCAGGGGAATTCTACCAAACACTTAAAGAAGAATTAATTCCTATTCTCCTGAAACTGTTCCAAAAAATAGAAATGGAAGGAAAACTTCCAAACTCATTTTATGAGGCCAGTATCACCTTGATCCCCAAACCAGACAAGGATCCCATCAAAAAAGAGAATTGCAGACCAATATCCTTGATAAACACAGACGTGAAAATTCTCACCAAAATACTAGCCAATAGGATCCAACAGTACATTAAAAGGATTATTCACCACGACCAAGTGGGATTTATTCCAGGACAGCAGGTTTGGTTCAACATCTGCAAATCAATCAATGTGATACAATACATTAACAAAAAAAGAACAAGAACCATATGATACTCTCAATAGATGCTGAAAAAGCATTTGACAAAGTAAAACATCCCTTCCTAATCAAAACTCTTCAAAGTGTAGGGATGGGAGGCACATACCTCAATATTTTCAAAGCCATCTATGAAAAATCCACTGCAAGTATCATTCTCAATGGAGAAAAATGAGAACTTTTCCGCTAAGGCCAGGAACACGGCAGGGATGTCTGTTATCATCACTACTATTCAACATAGTACTAGAAGTCCTAGCCTCAGCAATCAGACAAAAAAAGAAATTAAAGGCATCCAAATCAGCAAAGAAGAAGTCAAACTATCGCTCTTTGCAGATAATATACTATATGTGGAAAACCCAAAAGGCTCCACTCCAAAACTGCTAGAGGTTGTACAGGAATTCAGTAGTGTCAGGATATAAAATCAAAGCACAGAAATCAGTTGCATTTCTTTACACCAACAACAAGACAGAAGAAAGAGAAATTAAGGAGTCAATCCCATTTACAATTACACCCAAAACCATAAGATACCTAGGAATAAACCTAACCAAAGAGGCACTATAAATATAATATATATATAAACTATATATATAGTTCAGAGAACTATAAAGTACTCATGAAAGAAATTGAGGAAGACACAAAGAAATGGAAAAATGTTCCATG